>HG995161.1:1526575-1831034 GCA_905333025.2 Pyrochroa serraticornis
CAATTAAAAGATTCATGCCCTGACCTGACCTGACCTGACCTGACCTGACCTGACCTGACCTGACCTTTTTTTTTTGTGAGGGTGTGTCTGAGCGCCAATAGGGGCTAACCCAGCCAGTGACCCCCTCGAACCACACCTCCACCCCGGAACCGCTCTCGCATTACTTCAGGGTGGGGTCTGTCTTTTATGCCTCTCTGCCGATCACCCTAAATTTGAATGCACCGGCCACACCACCACACATCCGCCGCAGAAACTCTAACCAAAATTGGTCGTCTCCATCGACACCCATACATTTATACACAATATTACACATCTGCGAGGCCGAATCGCGACCAATCCCTCCTCCCCGGAGGCTTCCACCGACCCTCCACCGACTCCAGATCCCTCCCCGAGGAAACCGCAGCGACGCAGGATCCCCCTTTGGGCTGGCCGACACCTCACATCCCAACGTCGTCCCACCGGGCTCCGGGTCTCTCGCTCCTTAGAGAGCCCGTCACCATTGCCCCGCCGCCGAGTGTCTCTATAAACGAAAAACTTACCCCTCCTCCTCACCGGGATCAAAATCGTTCTCCTCCAGCGGGTATTCCGGTCTCTCACCCTCCTCCGCGTCCTTCTCCTTCAGCAACTTCGTCGCCCATTCCTCCACAATCTCCCACTCGACCTCCTCCCGGAGCATTACCTCCACGAGAGAGTCCGGCGTCACTCCCACCCCCAGCCTTGCTGTGGCTTCCTCCCTCATTGTGTACCACCTTGGGCACCCGAAAAACGTGTGCTCGGCCGTATCCCTCTCGCCGCAGTATCGGCACTCGTCATCTCCGGCTCTCCTTCTCTGCAACAAAAAATATCTGAAATTACCGTGTCCTGTCAATAGCTGGGTCAAGTAGTACCCCACCCCCCCATGCCCTCTTTCAACCCACGGTCCCACCCTCCGAATTACTCTAGCCGTCCAGGAGGTACAGCCGTCGAATCTTGCCTGCCATTCCGCAATTAGTTTTTTCCGTGCTAATTCCCTTGTCACCCCCTCATCTCTCTCTTATCCCAAACCTCCTTCCAATTCTAGGTAATCGTCGACTAATTAATCTCTCCAACTTCTATGAAATTTTCTTCAAACACTAAACTTTCCTCTTCTACCACATATCGTCGATGTATTCGTCTTTTTGATCATCAGAATCTATCACCACACCGTTTGCTATGACCTATGTTAGAATAAAACATTGCAGCTATATGATTATATTATTACAGAAATTTTTAAATTTCGAGTTCGCGCTCTTATTATTAGGTCGACAGACAGTTTGTTCGTTACCACCACCGTAACTTCACTGTGTGTGCGACGACGCTACTTATTTTTCATGCGCAACGGCGCGCGCATGTCTTTATAAATCCGCCAGATTTAAATTTATTAACAAGGATCTAACAATATCATATTTTTCTTATACACCATATCTGAACGAGCTTATACCATCTGTAACCAAATCTGTACCCGTCTATCTAGGCGAAATAAACCAAAAGTAACGCTCCGCATGTATGTTTGTTAGACTAAGCACTCGCGGATTGTCACGAACAACAAACTTCCACCATGTCAATTTAGTTAATAAATTTGTTCTTTCGATGATTGTGTATTTTCCGTACCCATTAGTACGGCACTACTCTGAATCCGAATTTGGTCACTAAGTAATGCAAATTTGTCTAAAGATTAGGGAGCACAGTTTACCCCATTTTCAGGCGAATTGTCTTAATTAAAACACAACGTAGAGGTCCATAATTTTTCTTAGATCCAGCCGAGAGCCAGCCAGCTTTGAGTAAAAATACCCCCTTGATCGACGGTAAGTGTATTGTGTTCGCAATTTCATTGATTGAAATTAAAATAAAAAACTCCAATTTTTTATCTTTGAATATTTGGGGCACGAATCACTACATTAGAGCAGCGAATTTTGCATTATAAAACTCCTTACCTTGCTCGGTTTGCAAGTTGAGTGGTTTTCTCGACTGTTTTAAAATCAATTTCATAGCTAACGTCACGTCTTCCGCCGATTTGGATTTTAGCCGTTTTGTCCGCAAAAATTTCGAAAATGAATCAATTACTACCAAAAGATATCTATGCCCTCGATTTGCACTTGCATATTCTTGCATTTCTCCTGAATCTGCTTGCCACAGGTTATCGAATCCCTTAATTATTGTACGACGCCGTTTGAACTTTTTCCGAGCCGGTTTAAAAACTTCGTCAACAACTTGCTTTTTACTTATCATATTTCTCTCTGCAATTACCTTTACCATCACCAATAAAACCGTCGGGGCATTCACCGTTTGGGCCGGTAAAAGGTTTTATTAGAGGACCTTCTTCTAACTCGTTCCCGTAAGTGTTAGTTAGAGGTGCTGCTATCGGCAAAGGTTCCAACTTTATTCGTTTAGGTTTCGAAGCTGACTGTTACAATTTTTTTATACGATCACTTAATATAGCAATACCATTGCTTATAGATATTACTAGTTGGTCAACCGGCAAAATTTGGCGTTAGTTCCGGACCAGAGCTGGTAGGGGGCGATGGACAAATGTATCGCCTGCGGCTCTGTGGCAGAAGGTGTGTGCCCCTGCTAAGTCCTCTATCCCACATAAAAATACTCAACATCTTCTTCGAACGCTGTCGCTCTCTAAACCTCATTCATTTCATTGTTTCTCGCGAGCGGGGGACAAACTCAATATGCAACATCTACATAATCTAGGTGCGTGAATTCAGCGTGATATATTATTATAGGTATTATTGAAGAAGCACAATTCTGTAATAGTCCAAGAAGAAATTCATATTTGATGTCAATTATACAGAACCTTCTAATTATGTCAATTATAAAATATTTTTTATTTAGTCTTATACCTACAATTTTTATCGTAGTTTTATAATAAATAATTATTATTCATTTTTTGTGCCAAAGACTACTAAAAATCAGTTTGACATTTTATTTTTTTAAATTTCTTGAACTTGTAGCGTGCAAGCAATTGAGTAATAATAGGTAAAAAAAACACAATTTTTATTTTAAACACTTACAATTTTGTCTTAATCATACTACAGAAGTAATTTATGTGGAGTTAACGAAATATTACAAATTTTTAGTTATTTTAAAAACAACCCTTGTCGGTCAAGTCACACGTGTGATTTTACGAGCTACTTAATCCATATTTGATACGGTTCTCATTCTTACGGCCCGATTATTAGAGGGGATTCGATTGCTTCACTTTTTGGAGAGTAGACCAAAATGACAGTTCGTTTTGTCACACGGTAATAATGTCGTTTTAGAACTCGGGGGTCGGAGTTCAAATCCACCTTATGTAAAAATTTTGTTTTAAAGAACTTACTATTTACGATCAAATGTATTCATAATTTTTTGCTTTTTCATTATTTCTAATTAATTAAAAGCATTAACGTGTAATTTATTGAGAATAAAACTGCTAGTTTTTCCATCGACAATTAACTGCCACCCCTAATTTAATCAATATTGATAATAAATTATTATTATCAATAATAATAATAAATTAATTATAAAAGTTAATAAACTTGATTAAAAAAAAGTTGTTCCCAGAAAAAGACGTACGATGTATCAAACGGAAATTGAACCATTTCAATTTGGATCACTGACGTTGCAAACCAAAGACGTTACGGTGGAAGACGTAGTCGAGCAGCTGACCAGAGCGGACGTGCTAAGCGAGACGTACCTGAATTCTGTGCAGTGCAGCATCCACGTGTTCACTAAAGTGTGTTTCTCAAACTGTGTTGTTTTCTAAGTGACTTAAAGAACAATCGTGAAGTGAAATATAACGATCGATTCCGCAGGAAGCCCAGAAACTATCATTCCCGCCGAGGTAAAGATCTTAAATGAAACTGCAGTGCCAAGCATCACTGGATTTAACAGGATTTATCCATCAAAAAGAAAATTGGACGCTCCAATCATGAATAAGAAACGAAAAATGTCCCATACTCAAGAATCCCCTGTGACCCTCAAGAATGCGTTCGACATTCTTAATAATGAAGAAACGCTACGTGCCGCCAATCTCACCATGGATAATGACGTCATCACTGAATCTCAAGTGTCCACCGTTACCACCAATAGCAATACACGTGTAAGTGAAAGTACTAAAACAAAATCTATAAAAACTACAAAGTTACCGCCAATTGTGATTCACGGACTATTCAATGATCGGACAAAGCACCATATGTTTAGAGCTAAGATCCAGAACATACTCCCGTCAGGTTTTAATGTCAAATATGGTGCTAAAAACATTTCAATCTTTGCAAATAACTGTAAAGAACGCCTCAGGCTAATAGAATTCCTCTAGGGAGAAAGTTTAGACTTTCACACCCACGCCGAAAAGGGAGAAAAAACACACGCTTTTGTCATCCGCGGCCTCGACCACTCTCCGCCGATCGGGGAAATTTAAGCTGAGTTATGCGATATGTATAAAGTGCCAGTGAATAAAGTGTTTTCAATGAAGAACACTATAAGACCGCTATACCTCGTAGTGACGACCCCTCAAGTCACTATTAAACATTTGCAAACACAAGTGCATTACCTCAATCTCACAAAAATAAGCTGGGAAAGGCAAAACTCTAGCGGAAATGTACACAGTGCCATCGTTGCCAAGCATGGGGTCACGCTACCACATACTGCCATTCTAGTCCAAACTGCTTAAAGTGCGCCGGAAGCCATTTAACCCATTTATGCCGAAAACCAGACAACGAGCCGTGCAAATGCTTTAACTGTGACGGACCTCATGCCGCGAACAATCCTGACTGTCCAGCATACCTGGAAAAGATCGAAGCCCTTGAACGCCAACGAGCAGGAAAGAAGGCACAAGTGGCAGCCAAACCTGCTCCGCCAATAAATCAACGAACCTTTCCACCACTGCGTTCAACAGCAAGCGAACAACGACCGACAATATCGCAGCCCTCTCCCAAGCTCCCAACACCACTGAAGACGTGGGGGCAGATTTCTGCCTCACAACCTGCCTCCTTTGTGCGGACGCAGGCATCCACTATAATAAACTCAAACATCAACGAAAAGACCGAAGACAATAAAAATGACTTCATGGAGCTGATGCAACAATTCCAAAAACTAAACGCCCACACAAACATTGGAGCCATGTTACGCGCCGTACGAGACATAAACGATAGGTTAGAAAGAGTCACCGATCCCATAATTAAATTGCAAGTCTTCTCAGATTTTGCTAAAATTCTGCCCTCTTATGATTTTTAAGTTACATATAATCTATTGGAACGCTAACGGACTCCGGTCCAAAAAAGGTGAATTAACACACTTTCTAAGAACGCGCAAAACTGACATTGTTCTTTTGAGCGAAACTAAGCTTGGCCAAGCAGATCGCATTAAAATCCCGGGATTTGAAATAATTAGAAGTGACCGAGATAACCATGGTGGAGGAACAGCAATTGCAGTAAGATCTTCTATCCCGTTTGTAAAAGTTCCTAGACGTAATTCCACAATCGAGCACACCGCAATTAAACTTGAAGACAACACTTACATAATCTCAATCTATAATAGACCTGGAAATGGTTTTTCGGGTAATGATATTGCAGCACTTTCCACAATTGGGCGCAAGGTTCTTATCGCCGGGGATTTCAATGCGCGCCACACTACGTGGAACTGTCAAAACAACAATGTGTACGGAAACACTCTTTTTCAATATGTAACGACTAGTGGAAATAATTTACTCTTTCAAAACACTCAAACTCATTTCCCGACAAACGGAAACTTGCCATCCACAATTGATTTGATTATTAGTAAAAATTTAGACAACGTCACCGAACCATCCTCAATTCCGGCACTAAATTCTGATCACAACCCCATCCTGTTTGAGCTAAGAGGACCGGACCGTGAACCGGATGTAATTGAAATCACAAGTTTTAAAAACACGGACTGGGACAATGTTCGTAAAACAATTAATAAACAAATTAAAATCAATAACAGCATTCATTCAGAAGCAGATATAGATAGAGAGGTTGAGCAATTCACAGTTATAATTCAGACAGCTAAGCGTCAAAACTGTAAAATAAAAAGAATCGATAAAAATCGCGAAACATTATTTGATGAAATTATAGATCTCATTCGGCTAAAAAATCGTCATAGAAGAGTATATCAGGCAAATCCCACCCCAATGTCTCGAGCAGAACTAAACCGTCTTACGTCCCTAATTAAACAAGAAATTAAACGATTCAGAAATTCCACGTGGACCGAAAAATTGTCAAAGTTACGGCCTAACGATAACTCTCTGTGGAAGCTCATTAAAAGTCTAAAGGGAAAACCCCAGCAAATACCCACCCTTCAGGATAACAATGAACTATACTTCAATAATGCTGACAAAGCGAATTTGCTGGGCGGGCGTTTTGAAGAAATCCATGCCATAAATTTAAATCCAGTCAACCCTGTACAGGTAGAAGCACAACGAACTCATCATAACATAATAAATAACCCAGCGGAATTCGGCCCACGCGAAATTTCTAAAATGTACACCAACCCCAATGAGATCCGCGAAATTTTATCAAAATTACCGAATAAAAAGTCCCCTGGCCCTGATCAAATTGAAAATAGAATCCTGAAAAACCTCTCAAATAAAGCCCTCTGCCAGCTCACGTACATTTTTAACGCAATTTTCAGACGACAGTATTTTCCTAATTCTTGGAAATATGCCATTATGTGCCCCATATTAAAACCGAATAAAAACCCAGCTGACCCCTCTAGTTACCGTCCAATAAGTCTATTGAGCTCATTAGCAAAACTTCTAGAAAAAATTATATTGGCCAGGCTAAATGCAATTAATTTGCGCAAAAAAACCATTATAGAACAACAATTTGGATTTAGACCTAAGCACAATACAGTGATGCAGATAGCCCGTATTGTTCACGATGTCACCACTAACTTTAATTTAAAAAATGATACAGTGATGATGCTTTTGGATGTGGAGAAGGCGTTCGATCGCGTATGGATATCGGGACTTTTGCATAAAATGCAAAAATACAAAATTCCTCACCACCTAGTAAAATTGATCGCTAACTATCTAGACAATAGAAAATTTCAGGCCAAAGTCGGAAAATCGTTCTCTGAATATAAATCAGTAGCTGCGGGTGTACCCCAAGGTTCTGTACTTGGCCCGACTTTGTTTAATTACTTCATTAACGACATACCTCAATCAACAAACACGAAGTTAGCATTATATGCTGATGACACTGCCATCTACGCACACTCGAATAATGCTGACTCTGCTTGTGCTAAGGTCATAACACATTTGAACGCTATTTCAGAATTTTGTGCTGACTGGAAAATTAAACTTAATGATTCAAAAACTGAACTTATAGTATTCACGAGAAAGAGGACCAATAATCGAATTATTACTAGACCAAATGTGGGGGGCACAGTGGTAGAACCAGCAAGATTTGTAAAGTACCTGGGTTGTTATCTGGACGCGGGCCTTTATTTCCATAAAAACTGCACTGAAACCGTTCGAAAATCCTATGCTGCAGGACGAGCTTTGTACCCAGTGATGAAAGACCCGAGTACGTCTCCACGTAACAAAAGACTTATCTATACAGCGGTTTTCAGACCTATACTTACACACGCTATCCCGGCATGGGGTAGTATCTCCAAAACCAAATTTCGTCGCACGTTGCAAACTGCTCAAAACCGCTATCTTCGTTTAATCACAGAACTCGGGAGGTATACTCGATTAGAAGATCTTCACGACTCTGCCGATATTCCATTTTTGAGGGAATATACGGATATGCTCTGGGACAATTTTTATCGTAGACAAATGCCAAACAATCCACTAACTAGACCAATTGCTCAACTCCGTTTGCTAAATCTCAATTTCCAAATTAAGCACAAGCTACCATATCAACATCTGCCTTTTTTCAACGACTAACGAGCGTTCAACGAACACTTATTCACAAAAATAGTGCTTCACCTCTATAACCAACCTTCCTAATCCCAATTCTGCGCCCGCTTCCATTAATTAACTACACCTAGGTTATTGTTTATTTTTCCTAAGAAATTCCCTTCATAACTTTATAAACTGATACCAAACGGCGGTAAGACTCCGTCACAAAAACAACTAACATAATAACCCTCGTCAGGCATAGACTGCATGACGTAATCCGCCGTATTAGCTGCCCTTTTACCCTTTTGTAGGGCGCAACACCGGGATGCCGAAAGTAGGAAGTGTCCCGCGAATAAATTATAAATGTATATTAAAAAAGTAGATGTAAAGTTCACATGAATCAGGAAATTTACATTATTATTATATTTTCATAAGTGTATGTACATGTTATAATACCCAATGTATTTCTTTAAATTATCGAATAAACTTGTTGTTGATTGATTGATTGATTGACGTTACGGTACGATTACGACACGACTTTTGTCTGTTTTTGAATGAGATGGTTTAGAAGGAGACTACTGCCTTTCAAGTTAATAAAAATGATTTTTCTAATTATCCGTTGAAATAACTACACGCACTTGCTCCTTCACGTAAGCAGAAAAGTATCCTCTATGAGATAGAACTAAATTATTTATTATATTTTAAGGTCAGTTGTTGCTCGCATTTTACAAAATCGGAAGTTCCGTGAGTATGGTTGTAACTCCGAAAATTATAAAAACTACCATAAATACGTGTAAGCGACTGAAGGTTGAAACTCGCCCTTCCGATATTTATGACCCATAACGAATTGAGACCCGGAACGGGCTATTGTCCCACGCGTTCACAGGCATGGTGTGAAGAGTGCAGCATCAAAGAAGGATGCATAATGTTAGAGTTGACGTCCGACGTTTAGGCCGAAAAACAGTGATAGAGGCACATTATCTCGGCTTCACACCGTTTACCGTAAATTTTAAATTTACAAATGATCCCGCTTGAGGCCGCCACCTCATGATGGGGTCGGTTGACCAACTAGTAATATCTATAAACAATGGCAATAATTTCCTTGTTGTCCGATAGCAATTTTATCCATTTACTTTCGGCTGTACACAAATCCAATACAGCCTTCGCCGTATTAGTGACCATGTTGTTGTACGTAGTTTCTAAATTCGCATTCATCTTTTTTATGATGTTAACATCAGAGACCGTTGTTCTTATCAATTCGGTGTTTGCTGCTCGAATTTTAGCCCATTTATCATCGAATGCTTTCACCTCTTTAATTACGTGCTTATTCAACTGGGATAGTAATTCTTCTTTGTCTTTGATTAAATCCTCTTTAGTTTGCACAATGTCCCTTTTAATTTTATTAATCAATTCCATATTAAGAACTCGAGTTTTCATCCATTTTTCATCTATTATCTTCACTTCACTCTTCACATATTGGGGTATTTGCTCGCTCAGTAAGTTAAATTTGGTATTCCATTCTGCATTCAATTGTTTAATGTTGTCATCAAAATTGGATGAAATTTGAATGCTTATTTTACCTACATATTTTTTGTTGGAAGCATCTGTAGGTTCTACGGGGTCTTTTACATTGCACAAACGTCGATTTTCCATGTTGTAACCACCATCATTAGTAAAACAAATCTGTTGGTGATGTTGTTGCTAGGATTGTTGTTTATGCTTGCCAGCAGCAGAAGTACGTCCAAACTTGTCAACACTCATGTTGATAATAAACTAATATATTATATTTATTTCACGTAACTCTTCTTCGATGGCTCCGATTTCGTTCCGATTTGAATCATTTCCTGCTCTTATTGCAGCATGCAAAACACTTAGGCGAGACACCATTTCATTTACATCATCCCAATATTTGTACTCTACAGGCTTAGCGTTGTATTCGAGCAATCCCTTACCACCAACGGATAAACTGCGTTTCAATTTATAATAAAACGGCTTAACAATTCTTTGGTACTTGTAAGATTTGCTTCCTCTTACTTGATTTTTGGGGTTATAATCTCCCCTATACAAGTTGGTCATAACAACAATTGCTCTATAGATTGGTAAATCAGTGTCTTCATAATGTGTGGGTTTCTTTAGAAACAAAAGTTCATATAATTCTTTGGTACCTATAAATTTAGTACCGTTAATAATTATATCACCGTCTTTATTAATTTGCATTGGAGTTGATCCAATTGTCCACTTTTTACTATCACGATCATATTTTATTTTTTTATCGAGAATATCAGATTCATTGTTTAAATGTGCATTCACATATCTCCTACTTATTTCTGGATATTGTTCCAAAAATTCTTAAGTTCTATTTGTATTTAATGTTGTATTCTCATCATCTGTCAGCATCACATCATCATCATCATCTTCTTCATAATCACTACCATCTTCAGTTCTCGATTGAAAAACCCTTATTGAACGTTTATTAACATACGGAAATCTCGGTTTTACATTTTTTTTTCTTCTTCCTTTTTTAAAGGTGATGGTAGTATCTCCATTTTTACCTGAGGTGGGGTTGGTGGAGGTGGTGTATTGATGTACTGCCGCGATAATGGATTAGCAATCTCTTTCAATGGTTTAGTGATTGGTTTGAACAAGTTCTCAATGGCATCATCTTCTGTACTTTTACCCAATTTCAATGCTAAATACTTTTTCCTTATGTTACGAGATGCTTTGATTATCTGTCTCTTTAATTTATTTGGCGGTTCCTTTGCAGCCATCATGATAACACTGGCCTAATCCTGTTGTTGCTATTCCATATATACAGTTGAGCAAATTAATAAACTGGCATTCCAAACAACTCGAAAAGATAAACCCGAAGGAGATATTTCCAAGTTTGATAAAGTAAATTTAATTAACGTTCGGCTGTGGTTAAACTATCGTTGTTTCCCATTTGAGAATCAGAATTCAGATTTCGACAAGTTAAACTATACAGGAGTGTATCAAGCCTATGTTGATTCTCAAAGAAGTTTCTTCAACAAACGGATACCTTCACCTCTAACGAATTACAACGTATTTAAGAGCAGAACGTTGTTTGTAATTGACTGTTCGAAACAAGAGGAGTCGCTTCAATCCTCAACTGTGGATGTTAAACTCGAATTTGAAAGTAAAGTAGTTTTCCCAACCAATACTAACGCTTACTGCTTAATCGTGCACGATCGCATAATCGAATACAACCCTCTAAGCGGCCTCGTTCGTGAAATTATTTAAATGAAGAAATCAGTTGTAACTTTTACCGATGAACCTACACAAGTTTTCGTAATTGCCTCATCCCGGGACGATAAAAGAGCGAGAAAAGGCATCAATTGACTTATGTGTTGGGTTGGCAGGAAAAAATAAAGAAACAACAAAACTTGTTGTTGAGGGCAAAACTCTGATTATTCATATTGTAAACGCCCCGCCACGATAATACACCCAATACTTCCTGTGTACAGTAATATCAGTAAATAACTTCTTGATTAAAAATTGGTTTAAATTGAACTTCCTTGCAGCCATAACTTCCTCCACGTAGAAAACAATATCCTGGAAGAGTGTGAAAAACAAAAACTTGGTTTGGATATTTAAACGCCAACATCGGGTCAAAATGTATCAGTAGTTAATTGAACATTACAAAAAGATGAAGTTCGTCGTTGTTGATGTTCAAGGGTTCCTTGTAAATGGGAAATTTATGCCCAAGGAACTATCGATTGCCGATGGGAAGACCATGGCTACGTACCACATCATCTCATCGGTGCCGTTCACGCAACTCAATGGTAAAGATAGGAAACATGTGCAGTACCTCGAACAACACCACCACAGTCTAAAGTATAGCGGAGGTAGTGTTGAGTCAAATCAAGTGAAAAAAATATTACGTGAACGCATCATCGACCAGGAGGTTAACAAAATATATGTGAAAGGAGATGAAAAGAAACGATTTTTGTTGGATAATTTGTGTGACAATAATACCATACAAGTTGTGAATTTAGAAGACTGCGCGCAATGCCCAAATGTAAGGCCTATTATATCGTCAACATATCCAAGCCATTGTACTAAGTCTTATGTATGTGCTTCGAATAACGCAACCATGTTCTATAATTGGCTAAATAATATTTTGCCATATAATAAATATATATATATATATATATATATCTTAAAAAAGTGTAATCTATTCATTTAGTGCTGCAAAGTAAGGTGATTTTAAAGCAGGTGTTGCAATGTGAAAAAGCAATTACCGATTTGAGATACTGCTCAAAACTAAGTTTACTAAAACTACCGCCTACATATTTGCATGGAATTTGGGCACAACTACCACAAAACTACCAAAATGATAGCGACTTAAAAATGGCTCTACCATGCCTAAAACATTTCAACAGGCCCGAGAACAAGACTCACTTCGACGGCCCGCCACCTTCGAAATCTGATTGTTCATATTGTAAGCTTCCGTCACAATAATACATTCAATACTTCCTGTGTACAGTAAATAGCAGTAAATAACTTCTTGATTAAAAATTGGTTTAAATTTTAACTTCCTTCCAACAATAACCTTATCAATTTAAAGTAAAAAAAATATATTTTACTTCAAAACCACGTAAAACAATATCCTGGTAATAAGATAAAAGGAAAACAAATAACTACAAATAACAGAAGGGAACCTATAAGTAGATACCCAACAAAGCAATTTCTTTGGTATAGCTCCATACGTGCTCTCCGCATAGACGACACACTTGCTGTACAATTGAAAAAAGTAAGTATTAGTAATTTGTTTTCATGATTTTAACGATAATTTATAATATATTTTTATTGATTTTAGAATGAACGTTGATGCAATAAATCAAATTTCTTCGCAAGTCAAGAATTTTAAGCCAATAAAGAAGCTCAATACTTTGCAACCTAATAAACCGTTTCCGATCTTAAATTTGAAAGTTATTAAGGGTCCTTACGGTGAATCGCCACTAGCAGAATTAGAAGAGTTCAGCGTTTTCCTCCCAAAACGGGCTACCAACGCAATTAAGAAAGATCCAAAGAAGTTTGAAGTGAACAAGTATCAACTTGTCTACAAAGGAGCCCACGCATTTGAAAACTCGAACTATAATCCCCTAGAACTATTTGAAATTCAAGAACAACAATAATCGGTATGAGTGGAAATTTAAGTGAAAAAATGACTGAGGTTAGTGCTAATATGCTAGATATAATCAAAAAAGCTTATGACAATTTAAGTGGGAATCTTTTTGATGAACATGCTAAAATTTGGATAAATCATATTAAACGTACCCTAAGATTGTGTCACATAGCAATTCGAAATGTAAGACAAAGTGTTGGTAGTAAAAGAAGTATGCTGACAACTATTGGGCATTTAAAACGGCTCCAAATATATTTTAAAACGTTATGTGCAAATACTTCAAAAGTAGGACACGGTTTTAAAATCAAACGAAGTGATAGAGTAATCTGGAATGATTTGCATACTGCCTTCAATTCGCGAATTCGTACGAGCATTATTATTAATTTGAAGCATATTGACATTCTACAATTTTTGAATGATGCCTTTATTATGTTTAAGACCAGAATAAAAAATACTTGAAAAAGCTTTCCAATGATAAAAGTAAATGCTTGTTTTGGTGGTGAATTTATTAAACAAAATCCAGATGTTGGTGAAATCATTGACGATAAATACTTTACTACTAGAAATTCAATTATTGATCAAAGTACTCGTATTAAGGAATGGTTTCAAGAGCATATTCGTAGCAAAATTTTATCTAAATTAGAAGATTTTCAGTTCTGTGAAAGTGGATGGGCATTACATAAAATAATTTCTTTAGAAATAAGTATTAATAAAACTCAAATAGGTAATGGTTCATCTTACATTAGACTCCCAGAATATATTGCTAGAAAGCATGCATGTATCAATGTCGAAAATTACAGCGATAATGAATGTTTTGCTTGGAGTATTGTAGCAGCATTATATCCTACCAATAAACGTACTGATAGAACATCTTCATATCCACATTGGTCAACTATATTAAAAATGAATGGGATTGTTTTCCCAATTAATTTCAGTCAAATTCCAAAGTTTGAAAAATGAAATAATATTTCTATTAATGTATTGCAGTGAGTCGCAGTAAATAATTTTTTTTTTTTATCTAAGTGCGGGACATACAACATTCACAAAAGACATTACGAAATTCCAACCCGGTCGGTCTTTGAAAATAGTTAAGAAAGGCCCGGAAACAGTTTAGTGTTTCCAGATGTAACAACTGCAGCGGCTATTTGTAATTTAGACTTAGGAATTCGTGTGAAAACAGCTCGATAATTAAACATAATGTCCGAACCACCCTAAAAGTCAACCCGGGAAGTCATAAAGCTATCATCCTTTCAACCGGCGAAAGTTGGACCGCTAGCGGGGTGCCGGTACTCGAGGGCCATTTAGCACACATGTGCGTCAATAGGACCTGCTCTAAGAGTGCCGAACTAATTTCTTCCAAGAACCAGACCATCTGCACGAAACTAACATAAATCTCGCGGAGGAACAAAGAAATGCGAAAAACGCGCGAATTAACAAAGAAGTTTAATTATCGAAACTGTTTAATCTAAACTAACCACGTAGGTAACTTAGCATAAAGCATGTACCACCATCGCGATCGCCTATTGTCGGAGATGGTTTTGACACCCGTCGTAAAAGTACCAAGATACTTGTACTTTATTATAATTTCATCCCTAAAAAGGTAACGCAATCGAAAAACAGGCAACAAAGGAATGGAAACCTTCACCCTCTTGAATTATCACAAATGCAAGATTTATCCACGGTCAAAAACATAAAATTCGATTGGTTTATCTTTCCGGGAGTTACTAACAATTTAGGTAATGATAATATTTGTAACTGGAAGAAGGAATTACCGAAGGGTTGTTATTATTGACGTAAATTTGTTACTGCCCTTCAATTCAGTACCACTGGCGACATCTCTATTACGTCAGACCAACCCCAAATTGTAGGGCGCTACCGGCCGTTTCGGTACTCGAAACCCCGAAAGTACGCAAGCGGGAACGAAAACCCAACCAACAGCGCTAAAGTTGCCTCATTTTACCGTACAATAAATTAGTTTAATTCTATTAGAAAGTACACTAAATTTCCTTAAATACAGCAAAACCACCGCCACTAAGAGCTAAACCCCTTTTAAAACCGACCAACAACTTTCGGTAGTTCTACTCCAGTAATTTCAGGAATTAAATTAATTAAGGAGCGTTGACTTTAATTGGTTTTAAAGAAACTCTAAAATTTCTCATGTTCATGGTTTCTTGATAAATCAAGTACTCTCTTCCAGGAGTACCTTCGTTAATTACACGGTAATTAGGTAAATCACGCTAATCAAAGCTTCTAAGATCAACCTCGATTACGAGGCTCCTTAAGGGTCAATTTCCAAAGGTACCACCACCAACGCGTTCCAACCCCGTCCCAGTTATAAGCGCGCCCTGAGAACAGGACCAGGATTCAGACCCGGACTTCCGAGCTCACGACAGTCGGTATTGATTTTATCGAACGGCGTCCCCTGAATCTTCGGAATTTTCGAGTTTGTGCTTTTCGCCGTCTCAATTAAATTCCGTTTTGCTTTTATTAATTTCCGTTCAATTTATATTCATTTTTGTGTTTCGCTCGGTGTTTCTTCAAGTTCAATTATATTTAAAATCCGGAAAGCCGATCAACCCTTTTTGGATTACCAGGTGGCACTCCCATTTCTAGCAGCAGCATGTCTCTTCCGGTGCGAAGATCCAGGTTAGTCCATAATTAGAACATACGGTTGTAGCAAAGGTGATTTAACAAATGTGGAAATAACTCCCCCCAAAGCCGTCAGGATTTGCTTACGAGCAAGCTTCTAATTCTTAAATTCTTCTTGTCCAACGTGACTTCGTCACGTCAAGTTGAATCATTATCAAGTTCTCACCCAACAGTAGAAAACTGTGGTGGAAACCCGTTCAGCGATCTCAGCAAGACGATCAATCCTTGTTTTATTTCTTGAATACAGTTCTGCGCTCCCTCCTTCCATTTAACCATTTCCCATGGTCGGATAAATTTCGTTCGGGGAATTCGAACAAAACCTTTGTGTCTACCGGTGTTTTCCAGGGGTGTTTTCCGACTATTACGAAGTTGTGTCCATCGAGGGAATAAAGAGGTCCGAGACCCTGGCTTAAGCCTAAACATTTTTATTACTGATGCCCCAAGGGGATAGGTAAAATGCAGTTATCCCAAAAAAGCCAACACTTCCCTAAATAAATAATAAAATTTAATTAACTGCCATCGATGGAGCAAGGGAGGCATAACGGGTCGCTAAATTACCTTCTGTTACCCGGGGACCGGCTACCGCGACGCGAGGGAATCTTAGCTAAGCGCCAGGGAAGTTTAGGCACCAAATTTTGACGACTCGACCGTAGGTGCTAATTTGACTGAATTTACAATGAATTTGGGCAACTCATTTCCAAGGTGCAAGGCAGTATTTAGAATAGTTGCCAAGCAGCGAGCGGCGGCGTAGTTAGTGGCATGAATAGAGCCGAGCCCTAGTTATCAGTTAACCAGCATCACGTAAACAACTTCTAATTTTCTTTTCTCTGTTGTGAATTCAAGATAACGCACACCCAACGGTCACCCCTCTCTTACCCTAAACCTCCTTCCAATTCTAGGTAATTGTCGACTAATTGATCTCTCCAACATCTATGAAATTTTCTTCGAACATTGAACTTTTCTCTTCTACCACATATCGTCGATGTACTCGCCTTTTTGGTCACCAGAATCTATCACCACACCGTTTGCTATGACCTATGTTAGAATAAAAATTGCAGCTATATGATTACGTCATATTTTTCTTATACGCCATATCTGAACGAGCTCATACCATCTGTAACCAAATCTGTACCCGTCTATCTAGGCGAAATGAACCAAAAGTAACGCTCCGCATGTATGTTCGTTAGACTAAGCACTCGCGGATTGTCACGAACAACAAACTTCCACCATGTCAATTTAGTTAATAAATTTGTTCTTCTGATGATTGTGTATTTTTCCGTACCCATTAGTACGGCACTACTATGAATCCGAATTTGGTCACTAAGTAATACAAATTTGTCTAAAGATTAGGGAGCACAGTTTACCCCCATTTTCAGGCGAATTGTCCTAATTAAAACACAACGTAGAGGTCCATAATTTTTCTTAGATCCAGCCGAGAGCCAGCCAGCTTTGAGTAAAAGTACCCCCTTGATCGACGGTAAGTGTATTGTGTTCGCAATTACATTGATTGAAATTAAAATAAAAAAAAACTCCAATTTCTTATCTTTGAGTATTTGGGGGCACGAATCACTACAGTATACATTTTGAAATTGAATACTCATTCAAACGAAAAAGAACAAATGTTCTTTTCAGTTGAACCAGTGCGTTTAGCAAAAGAAAAATTGGAAAAACATGTCAACTTGCTGCAAATTCAAAACACCTATTTCCCTACATTAAACGATTATGAAGCACCCACTACCGATAATGATAAGACCGAAATAAAATACCATTATTGTTGAATTAAATCCATGCCAAGGCTTTTGTCAAACCAATTGAGTAATAGCAAAAGGCAATTACATTTATGTGATCGTTGCTTAAATTATTTTACACCCAACGAAAAACTAATACAACACACCGAACATTGTCAAAAACTTAATGATTGTCAAATTTCCTTTCCTTCATACGACTTTGTAAAATTTAATAAATTTTCATACCAACAAACCATACCTTTTATTTTATATTGCGATTTGGAATCCATATTATTACCTGTAAATATTCATAAAAATAACCCTAAAACAATAAGGTATCAAAAACATGAAGCTTATAGTGCAGGATTATTTTTAAAATGCAGTTATGATAACACCTTATCCTATTATGATGCATATCGAGGGAACGATGCTACAATATGGTTCGTTAATAAATTGCGAAATATTGCAAAATTTCTTTCATCAAAATTTTCTCAGATAAAACCTTTAGAATCTGCTCCATCTATAAATTCTGCTATAAACTGTCATATTTGTGGGGAAAGGTTTTCGGATAACGATAGAGAAACAAAGAAAATAGTTAGAGATCTTGATCATTTTGTTGGGGTATTTCGTGGGTTTGCTTGTTACATTTGCAATTTAAATTATAAAAAGAAACTTTTTGTTCGTGTGGTTTTCCACAATCTAAGAGGTTACGATAGCCATTTCCTGGTTCAAGATATCGCGAAATTAGGTAAAATAAGTCTGTTACCTCTAAACAAGGAAAATTATGTCTCTTTTGCTTTGTATGGTGATGATACCAATGTAAAATTTAGGTTTATTGATTCCACCCGATTTTTGAATGCATCTTTAAATGAATTGGTTTCTACTTTGAAACTTAATGACCTAAGGAATTTGAGATCTGAATTTATAAATCTTGAAAATGACAACTTTCAATTGCTTACACGTAAAGGTGTTTTTTCATATGATTATATTAGTTCATTCGAACAGTTAAATGATCTAACTCTACCATCAATCGGTAAATTTTATAATAAATTAAATGACTGCAACATTTCTGAGGATGATTATAAACATGCAGAAAATGTCTGGGTGAAATTTAAATGCCAAAATTTAGGTGAATATTCGGATTTGTACATGAAAACCGATATTTTACTTTTGGCTGATGTTTTTGAGAATTTTTGCAAAATAATGCTTGAAACGTATGGTTTGGAACCCGGATGGTATTACACTTTGCCCGGTTACACGTGGGACTGTATGCTAAAATAAACTGGATGTAAACTTAAAATTATAAAAGATATTGACATGTTATTATTTGTAGAGCGTGGAATACGAGGCGGTATTAGTCAATGCTGCAACTGATATTCTGAAGCAAATAATAAATATATAAACAAGCAATATGAGCCTCGAAACCCGTCAAAATATCTAATATATATAGATGTGAACAACCTTTATGGGTGGGCAATGATGCAGCATTTGCCTTATGGTGAATTTCCATGGATAGTTGACGATATTGATGTTATTTATGGAAATTAGCAACGATTCTGACACCGGTTATATTTTAGAAGTTGACTTAGAATACCCACAGCAACTACATGATCATCATAAGGATTTACCATTTTGCTGTGAACATTTAAATCATACTAATTCAAAAATACCTAAATTAATGACTACATTATCGAATAAAAAGAATTATATCATTCACTATCGCAACCTGAAACAGGCCTTATCAAATGGTTTAATTTTAACAAAAACCCACAAAATTCTGGGTTTTAAACAAGCCCCATGGTTGAAGCCATATATAGAATTAAATACAAATTTGCGTGCTCAGGCTAAAACCACGTTCGAAAAAAATAATTATAAATTGGCAAATAATGCAGTATTTGGCAAAACTATGGAAAACATTCGAAAACATAGAATCGTAAAATTAGTTAGAAATTGGGAAGGTCGATATGGTGCAAAAAATTTAATTGCAAGTGCAAACTTTCATAACAGAACAATTTTCAGCGAAAATCTTATGGCTGTTGAGCTACTGAAAACAAAACTTGTATTTAATAAACCATTGTACATAGGGATGACTATTTTAGACGTATCCAAAGTTTGTGTTTATGATTTTCATTATTCATATATGCTCAAAAAATTTGGCGTAAATAACTGTAAACTTTTATATACGGATATAGGCAGTTTGAATTACAAACTTAAAAATGACGTAAATGTATATGAGGATGTTATTAAAGCAGATATCCACAGGTTTGATACCAGTGACTATTCTAAAAATAATCGATGGGAGATTCCTCAAGTAAACAAAAAGATTCCCGGTCTAATGAAAGATGAACTAAACGGCATGGTAATGACTCACTTTGTAGGGTTGAGATCAAAAATGTATGCATATAAATCACAAGAGGGAAAATGTGTTAAAAGACCAAAAGGTATTAAATCAAACATTGTAAAGAATAAAATCACTTTTGAAGATTATCTAGCTTGTTTGAAAACTCATAATAACCAACAAATAACGCAAAATAGTATCAAAACATTTGCACATAACGTCTATAGCATTAAACAAAGGAAAATTTGCTTGAGCTTTTTTGATGATAAAAGAGTTTTGCTTGAAAACTCCACAGAAACTCTACCGCACGGTCATTACAAAATTTTTTGAAATCAATCTTGGGTCTATTGTATATATCTTGGGGTAAGTGAATAAAAAAAATAATTTAATAAAGTATTAATTTTTTTGTTACAGATTCGACAAAGACCTAAAGCTCTAAACTTATTAGTACTAAAAACTAAAAATACTGAAATCAAGACAAAAGAAGAAGAAAGGATTAATACCAGTTACAACAACAAAAGCAACCCTCTTGCAAGTTATCATACTGGGACTAAATGGTGATCTAACTTTAAAATTGCTTTCGGTTTTTGCTTGGCCTCATTATGTGAACACAAAGTGGAGCCATGTATGGCTCACGTGGAAAATGTACTTTATTTTCATGAAAGCATGGTAGATTCGCCATTTACTTAAATAAAAAAATAACAATTACAATAATGGAAGTTTTTTTCGACATAAAATTCACGAGGAGGCACCTTATTCTATTTATAAACCTTCACCAACCGCAGGAAATGATAATAAGCTCACCTTCCAACCGCTTAAACATAAAACACCGCGCGCGCGCAAAAAACTACACGCCATTACTCCCCCACATGAAAAAATGCGTCTTGAAGACATGCCCCCATGAAAACATACCCCCATGAAGACATACCCCCATAAAGACATGCCCCCATGAAGACATGTCCCCATGAAAACATATCCCCATGAAGACATACCCCCATAAAGACATGCCCCCATGAAAACATACCCCCATGAAGACATACCCCCATGAAGACATATACACGCAGCAAAACTAATTACTCACATCACACACACTCCATCCCCCCACACAGATTTGTTTTACACAAAGGGCCGATGAGGCACCCCCATGAAGACATATCCCCATAAAGACATATACACGCAGCAAAACTAATTACTCACATCACACACACCCCACCCCCCCACACAGATTTGTTTTACACAAAGGGCCGATGAGGCACCCCCATGAAGACATATACACGCAGCAAAACTAATTACTCACATTACACACCCCCCATCCCGCCACACAGATTTGTTTTACACAAAGGGCCGATGAGAGAGAAACCCGCTTTGTCACACACACACACACACTGATGACAGTGCACTTCCGTCCCAGAACCCGCCTTGTTTAACTACGAAAACATACCCCCATGAACACATACCCCCATTAAACATACCCCATCCCCCCAAACAGATATGTTTTACACAAAGGGCCGATGAGACAGAAACCCGCTTTGTCACACACACACACACTTCCGGTCTAGAACACGCGCGTCTTGGCGCACTGATGACATTTCACTTAAGTCCTAGAACCCGCGCGCCTTGGCCCACTGATGACAGTTCACTTCCATCCCAGAACCCGCTTTGTTTAACTACTAACATGTATCCAGGGGCGTAGTAGACCCAATGTAGAGTAAGCGTGTTTTAATTAATTTCTGGGTAAATATCCATTTGCACAACAAAATTGGTATGGCAGATGATTTAGTAAAGCATGGTGGTTGATATAAACGTAAAATGGTGGTTGTACGTGATAGACCGTTAAACTAAATATTGACCCTTCTTACATGCGAAATTATGAGCTGTGAGTAAGTTGGAGTGTGAACTTATTTATGAACATAATATGGTTTTCTTACTATCTGCAGGTGAATGTCAACTTGGTATTCCAAGAAAGATAGTGAACAATTGAGTAAACAATGGTCAATCACTTTCCAAAGTCTAAGCTTTGATGGTGGGATTGAAAGGAGCTCTCCGGTGAGTATTCAACTTCAACTTTTTATTTTCCAATACTTCAATTTCTCTATTCTTACAGCTGAGGTCGGATAAGAATTATAAGCTTTTCTTCTTGGTAGGTCACATAACTAATTTTCATTTTCCTTACAATTGTACAACTTGTCTAGAAAAGTTATAATATTTGAATCTGGTCCCAGGCGATGCTTTTGCTCTCTGAACATTCGCCAAATATAAGTGTGGCAAATATTTGCTGGCTTTGATGATACATTACTAGGGGTATTATGGACCTAATTCTTCGTTATCACTTGAGTATAGAAAGACTTGAGATTTGTTACTGATTTATTGTTGCTACTCGCAACTTACAGCACAGAGGATTCTTATATATCTTTTTTGACTATACATTTTAACTGACTTATATAAACGCCAGTTTTTTCTTAATTGTGACGTACACGTGCAGATCGGCTGCTCTTTTAGCGGCGGCTGGGTCGTGGGTCTGCAAATAACTGTAGAGTGCGGGCGCCAGTGACTGGTGTTTGATACCAACCACGGAAAGGAATGGTTGGGCAAAATAAGAGGAAACGGATAACAGTTTACTATAAGAAAAAACTTATACCTCGCTGAGAGTGTTGGAAAAAAATGCGCAACCCGGCAAATAATGCACCGGCGGCCAAACGCGACAACGGCAACGCAAAACGGGCCCGCCCCACAAAACCGATTAACCGCCAAAAGCCGCAGATACAAGGGGTACCTGCCGGGAACACTGGAGCATCCGTCCAAAGGTAGCCTCGGAGACGTTGACTCTCACAAACAACGACAAAGACGAATCACAAAGACAGGAAAGAAGAGTGCGTATAATTGGTATCTGAGTCCTTGCTGGTAATTTTCCGGACTATCGTAAAAATAGCGGACGTGGTGGGAACCTCTTTTTCTGCCACAAAATTGGCCTTTTGGCTAACCGCCAGTTGTTAAATAACAATGGATGCAGGGAGTCGAAATTGAGTAAGGTAGACCACCCCTTAAAATACTCACCCCAAAATCGCCTCCTGCAGTTTTAGAAATCACCCACACACCTCCAAAGCCTCTGCCAATATGTCGGATATTAGAATCGATATCTTTCTTTTTTTTTAAAAGCAACAAAGAAAAGTTCGCACTCGATTTTATTTATTGCCTTGAGTAGTGGCGGGAGAATCAAATACTGGACCTGGATGGAAAAACGAAAAGAAAGGAAAACGGACACTTGAAAGAATCTTCCGCACAAACACATGGTTATCCCAAAGTGAACCGTTACATACTTATCTTATGTTCTTAGACTAATCTATATTTTCATTGCAAAATAAGGATAATAACGGCAAACACAATCAATCGTTATAATGCAGTTGATATGCTGAGTGGTCATCATTATCACTATTTACATAACACCTTACCTCTAAAAGAAGAATTAGATGAAACATGTAATTTAAGCTGATTCTTGGGAATGTCTAAATACAAAAATTACATATAGGTAATGTAATATTTTTGTTATATGTGGTAGGTTATGAATTAAGGATCAGAACGTTCTCAATGAAACAGGTGGCATAAACTTAGACTGTTACACTAGGATTTACTGTTATACTGTGCTGTTACATGTTGGCCGGGCTAGAGCGAAAAAAGGTTAAATATCAACCAACCAATCAATCAATCAATCAATCAATCAATCAATCAATCAATCAATCAATCAATCAATCAATCAATCAATCAATCAATCAATCAATCAATCAATCAATCAATCAATCAATCAATCAATCAATCAATCAATCAATCAATCAATCAATCAATCAATCAATCAATAAATCAATCAATCAATCAATCAATCAATCAATCAATCAATCAATAAATCAATCAATCAATCAATCAATCAATCAATCAATCAATCAATCAATCAATCAATCAATCAATCAATCAATCAATCAATCAATCAATCAATCAATCAATCAATCAATCAATCAATCAATCAATCAATCAATCAATCAATCAATCAATCAATCAATCAATCAATCAATCAATCAATCAATCAATCAATCAATCAATCAATCAATCAATCAATCAATCAATCAATCAATCAATCAATCAATCAATCAATCAATCAATCAATCAATCAATCAATCAATCAATCAATCAATCAATCAATCAATCAATCAATCAATCAATCAATCAATCAATCAATCAATCAATCAATCAATCAATCAATCAATCAATCAATCAATCAATCAATCAATCAATCAATCAATCAATCCATCAATCAATCAATCAATCAATCAAAAACTCTATTACAATCTGAGAATAATACATAGCATCATACGTCTATATTGATTGTATATGTTCAAACATATATAACTTCACTGCCTATTTACAAAAATGTACCTGACATACTAACGTAATTAGAATTATCTAAACTTAATTCTAAGTTAACATTATGTACATGGGATAAAAAAAACTCAAAGCGCTAATGGGGAAATATTTACTAAGTTTAGAGAATTGCAGCTAACGTATTTACTATAACTACAGGATAGTCTAAGGAGATGTGATGTGATGCTTAAATCTATTTCTACGACTATTGTCCTATGAGACCAGTTGAAAGTCAGAAGTAGGATTCTTTTTAACATTGTGGTGGGGGAATTTGGTAGTTTAATCTAACACTACTTCATCTATTTTTGGGATGTTGTTATTTCCATGCAATGTGGAACTTCTAGTGGAATTGGTAATTAAACGGATGGCCTTGTTTTGCTTAGTTTGTAATGCTTTATAATTTGATTTGCAAGTGCTACTCCAGAGAGGACAAGCATACAGGAGAATTGGACGAATATAGGTTTTGTACGTATGCAGTTTAATTCCTGTGGGGATCGGGTTATAGAAAGTTATAAGAGGGTAGAAAGTGTGTACTGCGGCGCGCACCTTTGTGATGGATTTCCGAATGTGATTAGTGTTGAGGGATGTGTTTTGAATAAGACGACTTGCCTATTTTAATTAATATATTGTTATTTCTCCGTGTTGCCAGACGGGTTCAAATTGGCGCCAAACTCAAATTTATTTACCACATTAGAAAAATTTAATTTACTGTCTAAGTAGACTCCTAAATATTTTAAAGTCTAATCATGTCTAATTCTTGTATTAATAAAGATAACATTGCCACGATAAAAGTTTTTAAGTGTAAAATAAGCAAGTTGAGTTTTATCTGAATTTATTTTAATTTTCTAATTTGAGGATATGTTTTTGAAAGTTCCTATCTACTATATCTTGGATGAAGTCTGAAGTTATTAATGCAATATTATCTGCAAATAATATTAATTCAGCTCTGTCCCTGTTTGGCATATCATTCATCTAATAATTAAATAATGCTGGGGATAGTACTGTCTTCCTTAATTTAATCCATAATTCTCAAACTTCCAAATCGGCTGTAATAAGATCGGTAATAAAAATAACTAGATACTGTAGTGATTCGTGCCCCCAAATACTCGAAGATAAAAAATTGGAGTTTTTTTTTATTTTAATTTCAATCAATGTAATTGCGAACACAATACACTTACCGTTGATCAAGGGGGTACTTTCACTCAAAGCTGGCTGGCTCTCGGCTGGATATAAGAAAAATTATGGACCTCTACGTTGTGTTTTAATTAAGACAATTCGCCTGAAAATGGGAGTAAACTGTGCTCCCTAATCTTTAGACAAATTCGCATTTCTTAGTGACCAAATTCGGATTCAGAATAGTGCCGTACTGATGGGAACGAAAAAATACACAATCATCAAACGAACAAATTTATTAACTAAATTGACATGGTGGAAGTTTGTTGTTCGTGACAATCCGCGAGTGCTTAGTCTAACGAACATACATGCGGAGCGTTACTTTTGGTTCATTTCGCTTAGATAGACAGGTACAGGTTTGGTTACAGATGGTGTGAGCTCGTTCAGATATGTCGTATAAGAAAAATATGACGTAATCATATAGCTGCAATTTCTTATTCTAACATAGGTCATAGAAAACAGTGTGGTGATAGATTCTGATGATCAAAAGGGGCGAGTACACCGACGATATGTTGTAGAAAAGAAAAGTTCAATGTTTGAAGAAAATTTCATAGATGTTGGAGAGATTAATTAGTCGGCGATTACCTAGAATTGGAATGAGGCTTGGGATAAAAGAGGGATGACCGTTGGGTGTACGTTATCTTGAATTCACAACAGAGAAAATAAAATTAGAAATTGTTTACGTTATGCTGGTTAACTGATAACTAGGGCTCGGCTCTATTCATGCCACTAACTACGCCGCCGCTCGCTGCTTGCCAACTATTCTAAGTACGGCCTTGCACCTTGGAAATGAGTTGCCCAAATTAATTGTAAATTCAGTCAAATTAGCATCTACGGTCGTGTCGTCAAAATTTGGTGCCTAAACTTCTCTGGCGCTTAGCTAAGATTTCCTCGCGTCGCGGTAGCCGGTCCCCGGGTAACAGAAGGCAGTTTAGCGACCCGTTATGCCTTTCTTGCTCCATCGATGGCTGTTAATTAATTTTTATTATTTATTTAGGGAAGGGTTGTTCTTTTTTGGGATAACTGCATTTTACCTATCCCCTTGGGGCATCAGTAATAAAAATGTTTAGGCTTAAGCCAGGGTCTCGGACCTCTTTATTCCCTCGATGGACACAACTTCGTAATAGTCGGAAAACACCCTTGGAAACACCGGTAGACACGAAGGTCTTGTGCGAATTCTCCGAACGAAATTAATCCGACCATGGGAAATGGTTAAATGGAAGGAGGGAGCGCAGAACTGTATTAAAGAACTAAAACAAGACTTGATCGTCTTTCTGAGATCGTTGAAAGGGTTTCCACCACAGTTTTCTACTGTTGGGTGAGAGCTTGATAATGATTCAACTTGACGTGACAAGGTCACGTTGGAAAAGAAGAATTTAAGAATTTGAAGCTTGGTCGTAAGCAAAACCTGAAGGCTTTGGGGGAGTAATTTCCACATTTGTTAAATCACCTTTGCTACAACCGTATGTTCTAATTATGGACTAACCTGGATCTTCGCACCGGAAGAGACATGCTGCTGCTAGAAATGGGAGTGCCACCTGGTAATCCCAAAAGGGTTGATCAACCACTTTCAACACAATCACCGGCACTTTGTTCGGACGCGGCTTTCCGGATTTTAAATATAATTGAACTTGAAGAAACGCCGGGCGAAACACAAAAAATGAATATAAACTGAACGGAAATTAATAAAAGCAAAACGGAATTTAATTGAGACGGCGAAAAGCACAAACTCGAAATTTCGAAAGATTCAGGGGACGCCGTTCGATAAAATCAATACAGGCTGTCGTGAGCTCGGAAGTTCGGAACTGAATCCCGGTCCTGCTCTCAGGGCGCGCTTATAACTGGGACGGAGTTGGAACGCGTTGGTGGTGGTACCTTTGGAAATTGACCCTTAAGGAGCCTCGTAATCGTGGTTGGTCTTGGAAGCTTTGATTAGGGTGATTTGCCTAATTACCGTGTAATTAGCGAAGGTACTCCTAGAAGAGAGTACTAGATTTACCAAGAAACCATGAACATGAGAAATTTTAGAGTTTCTTTAGAACCAATTAAAGTCAACGCTCCTTAATTAATTTAATTCCTGAAATTATTGGAGTAGAACTACCGAAAGTTGTTGGTCGGTTTTAAAAGGGGTTTTGCTCTTAGTGGCGGTAGTTTTGCTGTATTTAAGGGAAGTTTAGTGTACTTTCTGATAAAATTAAACTAATTTATTGTACGGTAAAATGAGGCAACTTTAGCGCTGTTGGTTGGGTTTTCGTTCCCGCTTGTGTACTTTCGGGGTTTCAAGTACCGAAACGGCCGGTAGGGCCCTACAATTTGGGGTTGGTCTGTCGTAATGGAAATGTCGCCAGTGGTACTGAATTGAAGGGCAGTAACAAATTTACGTCAATAATAACAACCCTTCGGTAATTCCTTCTTCCAGATACAAGTATTATCATTATCTAAATTGTTAGTAACTCCCGGAAAGATAAACCAATCGAATTTCATATTTTTGAACCTGGATAAGACTTGCATTTATGATGATTCAAGAGGGTGAAGGTTCCCATTCCTTTGTTGCCCGTTTTTCGATTGCGTTACCTTTTTAGGGATGAAATTATGATAAATTACAAGTATCTTGGTACTTTGACGACGGGTGTCAAAACCATATCCGACAATAGGCGATCGCGATGGTGGTACATGCTTTATGCTAAGTTATCTACGTGGTTAGTTTAGATTAAACAGTTTCGATAATTAAACTTCTTTGTTAATTCGCTCGTTTTTCGCGTTTCTTTGTTCCTCCGCGAGATTTATGTTAGTTTCGTGCAGATGGTCTGGTTCTTGGAAGAAATTAGTTCGGCACTCTTAGAGCAGGTCCTATTGACGCACATGTGTGCTAGGTGGCCCTCGAGTAACGGCAGAAGGCACCCCGCCAGCGGTCCAACTTTCGCCGGTTGAAAGGATGATAGCTTTATGACTTCCCGGGTTGACTTTTTAGGGTGGTTCGGACATTATGTTTAATTATCGAGCTGTTTTCACACGAATTCCTAAGTCTAAATTACAAATAGCCGCTGCAGTTGTTACATCTGGAAACACTAAACTGTTTCCGGGCATTTCTTAACTACTTTCAAAGACCGACCGGGTTGGAATTTCGTAATGTCTTTTGTGAATGTTGTCTGTCCCGCACTTGGATAAAAAAAAAATATTTTACTGCGACTCACTGCAATACCTATAATAATATATCACGCTGAATTCACGCACCGAGATTATGTAGATGTTGCATATTGAGTTTGTCCCCCGCTTGCGAGAAACAATGAAATGAATGAGGTTTAGAGAGCGACAGCGTTCGAAGAAGATGTTGAGTATTTTTATATGGGATAGAGGACTTAGCAGGGGCACACACCTTCTGTCACAGAGCAGCAGGCGATACATTTGTCCATCGCCCCCTATCAGCTCTGGTCCAGAACTAACGCCAAATTTTGCCGGTTGATCAACTAGCAATATCTATAAGCATTGTTTATAGATATTACTAGTTGGTCAACCGGCCCCAACGTGAGGTGGCGGCCTCAAGCGGGATCATTTGTAAATTTAAAATTTACGTTAAAAGGTGTGAAGCCGAGATAATGTGCCTCTATCACTGTTTGTCGGCCTATACGTCGTCGGTGGTGACGTCAACTCTAACATTATGCATCCTTTTTTGATGCTGCACTCTTCACACCATGCCTTTGAGCAGTCTGCAACGTGGGACGAAATTTGGTTTTGGAGATACTACCCCATGCCGGGATAGCGTGTGTAAGTATAGGTCTGAAAACCGCTGTATAGATAAGTCTTTTGTTACGTGGAGACGTACTCGGGTCTTTCATCACTGGGTACAAAGCTCGTCCTGCAGCATAGGATTTTCGAACGGTTTCAGTGCAGTTTTTATGGAAATAAAGGCCCGCGTCCAGATAACAACCCAGGTACTTTACAAATCTTGCTGGTTCTACCACTGTGCCCCCCACATTTGGTCTAGTAATAATTCGATTATTGGTCCTCTTTCTCGTGAATACTATAAGTTCAGTTTTTGAATCATTAAGTTTAATTTTCCAGTCAGCACAAAATTCTGAAATAGCGTTCAAATGTGTTATGACCTTAGCACAAGCAGAGTCAGCATTATTCGAGTGTGCGTAGATGGCAGTGTCATCAGCATATAATGCTAACTTCGTGTTTGTTGATTGAGGTATGTCGTTAATGAAGTAATTAAACAAAGTCGGGCCAAGTACAGAACCTTGGGGTACACCCGCAGCTACTGATTTATATTCAGAGAACGATTTTCCGACTTTGGCCTGAAATTTTCTATTGTCTAGATAGTTAGCGATCAATTTTACTAGGTGGTGAGGAATTTTGTATTTTTGCATTTTATGCAAAAGTCCCGATATCCATACGCGATCGAACGCCTTCTCCACATCCAAAAGCATCATCACTGTATCATTTTTTAAATTAAAGTTAGTGGTGACATCGTGAACAATACGGGCTATCTGCATCACTGTATTGTGCTTAGGTCTAAATCCAAATTGTTGTTCTATAATGGTTTTTTTGCGCAAATTAATTGCATTTAGCCTGGCCAATATAATTTTTTCTAGAAGTTTTGCTAATGAGCTCAATAGACTTATTGGACGGTAACTAGAGGGGTCAGCTGGGTTTTTATTCGGTTTTAATATGGGGCACATAATGGCATATTTCCAAGAATTAGGAAAATACTGTCGTCTGAAAATTGCGTTAAAAATGTACGTGAGCTGGCAGAGGGCTTTATTTGAGAGGTTTTCAGGATTCTATTTTCAATTTGATCAGGGCCAGGGGACTTTTTATTCGGTAATTTTGATAAAATTTCGCGGATCTCATTGGGGTTGGTGTACATTTTAGAAATTTCGCGTGGGCCGAATTCCGCTGGGTTATTTATGATGTTATGATGAGTTCGTTGTGCTTCTACCTGTACAGGGTTGACTGGATTTAAATTTATGGCATGGATTTCTTCAAAACGCCCGCCCAGCAAATTCGCTTTGTCAGCATTATTGAAGTATAGTTCATTGTTATCCTGAAGGGTGGGTATTTGCTGGGGTTTTCCCTTTAGACTTTTAATGAGCTTCCACAGAGAGTTATCGTTAGGCCGTAACTTTGACAATTTTTCGGTCCACGTGGAATTTCTGAATCGTTTAATTTCTTGTTTAATTAGGGACGTAAGACGGTTTAGTTCTGCTCGAGACATTGGGGTGGGATTTGCCTGATATACTCTTCTATGACGATTTTTTAGCCGAATGAGATCTATAATTTCATCAAATAATGTTTCGCGATTTTTATCGATTCTTTTTATTTTACAGTTTTGACGCTTAGCTGTCTGAATTATAACTGTGAATTGCTCAACCTCTCTATCTATATCTGCTTCTGAATGAATGCTGTTATTGATTTTAATTTGTTTATTAATTGTTTTACGAACATTGTCCCAGTCCGTGTTTTTAAAACTTGTGATTTCAATTACATCCGGTTCACGGTCCGGTCCTCTTAGCTCAAACAGGATGGGGTTGTGATCAGAATTTAGTGCCGGAATTGAGGATGGTTCGGTGACGTTGTCTAAATTTTTACTAATAATCAAATCAATTGTGGATGGCAAGTTTCCGTTTGTCGGGAAATGAGTTTGAGTGTTTTGAAAGAGTAAATTATTTCCACTAGTCGTTACATATTGAAAAAGAGTGTTTCCGTACACATTGTTGTTTTGACAGTTCCACGTAGTGTGGCGCGCATTGAAATCCCCGGCGATAAGAACCTTGCGCCCAATTGTGGAAAGTGCTGCAATATCATTACCCGAAAAACCATTTCCAGGTCTATTATAGATTGAGATTATGTAAGTGTTGTCTTCAAGTTTAATTGCGGTGTGCTCGATTGTGGAATTACGTCTAGGAACTTTTACAAACGGGATAGAAGATCTTACTGCAATTGCTGTTCCTCCACCATGGTTATCTCGGTCACTTCTAATTATTTCAAATCCCGGGATTTTAATGCGATCTGCTTGGCCAAGCTTAGTTTCGCTCAAAAGAACAATGTCAGTTTTGCGCGTTCTTAGAAAGTGTGTTAATTCACCTTTTTTGGACCGGAGTCCGTTAGCGTTCCAATAGATTATATGTAACTTAAAAATCATAAGAGGGCAGAATTTTAGCAAAATCTGAGAAGACTTGCAATTTAATTATGGGATCGGTGACTCCTTCTAACCTATCGTTTATGTCTCGTACGGCGCGTAACATGGCTCCAATGTTTGTGTGGGCGTTTAGTTTTTGGAATTGTTGCATCAGCTCCATGAAGTCATTTTTATTGTCTTCGGTCTTTTCGTTGATGTTTGAGTTTATTATAGTGGATGCCTGCGTCCGCACAAAGGAGGCAGGTTGTGAGGCAGAAATCTGCCCCCACGTCTTCAGTGGTGTTGGGAGCTTGGGAGAGGGCTGCGATAGTGTCGGTCGTTGTTCGCTTGCTGTTGAACGCAGTGGTGGAAAGGTTCGTTGATTTATTGGCGGAGCAGGTTTGGCTGCCACTTGTGCCTTCTTTCCTGCTCGTTGGCGTTCAAGGGCTTCGATCTTTTCCAGGTATGCTGGACAGTCAGGATTGTTCGCGGCATGAGGTCCGTCACAGTTAAAGCATTTGCACGGCTCGTTGTCTGGTTTTCGGCATAAATGGGTTAAATGGCTTCCGGCGCACTTTAAGCAGTTTGGACTAGAATGGCAGTATGTGGTAGCGTGACCCCATGCTTGGCAACGATGGCACTGTGTACATTTCCGCTAGAGTTTTGCCTTTCCCAGCTTATTTTTGTGAGATTGAGGTAATGCACTTGTGTTTGCAAATGTTTAATAGTGACTTGAGGGGTCGTCACTACGAGGTATAGCGGTCTTATAGTGTTCTTCATTGAAAACACTTTATTCACTGGCACTTTATACATATCGCATAACTCAGCTTAAATTTCCCCGATCGGCGGAGAGTGGTCGAGGCCGCGGATGACAAAAGCGTGTGTCTTTTCTCCCTTTTCGGCGTGGGTGTGAAAGTCTAAACTTTCTCCCTAGAGGAATTCTATTAGCCTGAGGCGTTCTTTACAGTTATTTGCAAAGATTGAAATGTTTTTAGCACCATATTTGACATTAAAACCTGACGGGAGTATGTTCTGGATCTTAGCTCTAAACATATGGTGCTTTGTCCGATCATTGAATAGTCCGTGAATCACAATTGGCGGTAACTTTGTAGTTTTTATAGATTTTGTTTTAGTACTTTCACTTACACGTGTATTGCTATTGGTGGTAACGGTGGACACTTGAGATTCAGTGATGACGTCATTATCCATGGTGAGATTGGCGGCACGTAGCGTTTCTTCATTATTAAGAATGTCGAACGCATTCTTGAGGGTCACAGGGGATTCTTGAGTATGGGACATTTTTCGTTTCTTATTCATGATTGGAGCGTCCAATTTTCTTTTTGATGGATAAATCCTGTTAAATCCAGTGATGCTTGGCACTGCAGTTTCATTTAAGATCTTTACCTCGGCGGGAATGATAGTTTCTGGGCTTCCTGCGGAATCGATCGTTATATTTCACTTCACGATTGTTCTTTAAGTCACTTAGAAAACAACACAGTTTGAGAAACACACTTTAGTGAACACGTGGATGCTGCACTGCACAGAATTCAGGTACGTCTCGCTTAGCACGTCCGCTCTGGTCAGCTGCTCGACTACGTCTTCCACCGTAACGTCTTTGGTTTGCAACGTCAGTGATCCAAATTGAAATGGTTCAATTTCCGTTTGATACATCGTACGTCTTTTTCTGGGAACAACTTTTTTTTAATCAAGTTTATTAACTTTTATAATTAATTTATTATTATTATTGATAATAATAATTTATTATCAATATTGATTAAATTAGGGGTGGCAGTTAATTGTCGATGGAAAAACTAGCAGTTTTATTCTCAATAAATTACACGTTAATGCTTTTAATTAATTAGAAATAATGAAAAAGCAAAAAATTATGAATACATTTGATCGTAAATAGTAAGTTCTTTAAAACAAAATTTTTACATAAGGTGGATTTGAACTCCGACCCCCGAGTTCTAAAACGACATTATTACCGTGTGACAAAACGAACTGTCATTTTGGTCTACTCTCCAAAAAGTGAAGCAATCGAATCCCCTCTAATAATCGGGCCGTAAGAATGAGAACCGTATCAAATATGGATTAAGTAGCTCGTAAAATCACACGTGTGACTTGACCGACAAGGGTTGTTTTTAAAATAACTAAAAATTTGTAATATTTCGTTAACTCCACATAAATTACTTCTGTAGTATGATTAAGACAAAATTGTAAGTGTTTAAAATAAAAATTGTGTTTTTTTTACCTATTATTACTCAATTGCTTGCACGCTACAAGTTCAAGAAATTTAAAAAAATAAAATGTCAAACTGATTTTTAGTAGTCTTTGGCACAAAAAATGAATAATAATTATTTATTATAAAACTACGATAAAAATTGTAGGTATAAGACTAAATAAAAAATATTTTATAATTGACATAATTAGAAGGTTCTGTATAATTGACATCAAATATGAATTTCTTCTTGGACTATTACAGAATTGTGCTTCTTCAATAATACCTATAATAATATATCACGCTGAATTCACGCACCTAGATTATGTAGATGTTGCATATTGAGTTTGTCCCCCACTCGCGAGAAACAATGAAATGAATGAGGTTTAGAGAGTGACAGCGTTCGAAGAAGATGTTGAGTATTTTTATATGGGATAGAGGACTTAGCAGGGGCACACACCTTCTGCCACAGAGCCGCAGGCGATACATTTGTCCATCGCCCCCTACCAGCTCTGGTCCGGAACTAACGCCAAATTTTGCCGGTTGACCAACTAGTAATATCTATAAGCAATGGTATTGCTATATTAAGTGATCGTATAGAAAAATTGTAACAGTCAGCTTCGAAACCTAAACGAATAAAGTTGGAACCTTTGCCGATAGCAGCACCTCTAACTAACACTTACGGGAACGAGTTAGAAGAAGGTCCTATAATAAAACCTTTCACCGGCCCAAACGGTGAATGCCCCGACGGTTTTATTGGTGATGGTAAAGGTAATTGCAGAGAGAAATATGATAAGTAAAAAGCAAGTTGTTGACGAAGTTTTTAAACCGGCTCGGAAAAAGTTCAAACGGCGTCGTACAATAATTAAGGGATTCGATAACCTGTGGCAAGCAGATTCAGGAGAAATGCAAGAATATGCAAGTGCAAATCGAGGGCTTAGATATCTTTTGGTAGTAATTGATTCATTTTCGAAATTTTTGCGGACAAAACGGCTAAAATCCAAATCGGCGGAAGACGTGACGTTAGCTATGAAATTGATTTTAAAACAGTCGAGAAAACCACGCAACTTGCAAACCGAGCAAGGTAAGGAGTTTTATAATGCAAAATTCGCTGCTCTAATGTAGTGATTCGTGCCCCAAATTTTCAAAGATAAAAAATTGGAGTTTTTTATTTTAATTTCAATCAATGAAATTGCGAACACAATACACTTACCGTCGATCAAGGGGGTATTTTTACTCAAAGCTGGCTGGCTCTCGGCTGGATCTAAGAAAAATTATGGACCTCTACGTTGTGTTTTAATTAAGACAATTCGCCTGAAAATGGGAGTAAACTGTGCTCCCTAATCTTTTGACAAATTCGTATTTCTTAGTGACCAAATTCGGATTCAGAGTAGTGCCGTACTAATGGGTACGGAAAAATACACAATCATCAAAAGAACAAATTTATTAACTAAATTGACATGGTGGAAGTTTGTTGTTCGTGACAATCCGCGAGTGCTTACTCCAACAAACATACATGCGAAGCGTTACTTTTGGTTCATTTCGCCTAGATAGACGGGTACAGATTTGGTTACAGATGGTATGAGCTCGTTCAGAGATGGTGTATAAGAAAAATATGACGAAATCATATAGCTGCAATTTTTATTCTAACATAGGTCATAGCAAACGGTGTGGTGATAGATTCTGGTGATCAAAAGGGCGAGAACATCGACGATATGTGGTAGAAGAGAAAAGTTCAATGTTTGAAGACAATTTCATAGATGTTGGAGAGATGAATTAGTCGACGATTACCCAGAATTGGAAGGAGGTTGGATTAAGAGAGGGATGACCGTTGGGTGTGCGTTATTTTGAATTCACAACAGAAAAAGTAAAATTAGAAATTGTATACGTTATGCTGGTTAACTGATAACTAGGGCTCGGCTCTATTCCTGCCACTAACTACGCCGCCGCTTGCTGCTTGCCAACTATTCTAAATACTGCCTTGCACCTTGAAAATGATTTGCCCAAATTAATTATAAATTCAGTCAAATTACCACCTACGGTCGTGTCGTGAAAATTTGATGCCTAAACTTCCCTGGCGCTTATCTAAGATTCCCTCGCGTCGCGGTAGCCGGTCCCCGGGTAACAGAAGGTAATTTAGCGACCCGCTTTGCCTTTCTTGCTCCATCAATGGCAGTTAATTAATTTTTATTATTTGTTTAGGGAAGGGTTGGTTTTTTTAGGATAACTGCATTTTACCTATCCCCTTGGGGCATCAGTAATAAAAATGTTTAGGCTTAGGCCAGGGTCTCGGACCTCTTTATTCCCTCGATGGACACAAATTCGTAATAGTCGGAAAACACCCCTGGAAACACCGGTAGACACGAAGGTCTTGTGCGAATTCTCCGAACGAAATTAATCCGACCATGGGAAATGGTTAAATGGAAGGAGAGAGCGCAGAACTCTATTCAAGAAATAAAACCAGACTTGATAGCGTAAGCAAAACCTGAAGGCTTTGGGGGGAGTTATTTCCACATTTGTTAAATCCCCTTTGCTACAACCGTATGTTCTAATTATGGACTAACCTGGATCTTCGCACCGGAAGAGACATGCTGCTGCTAGAAATGGGAGTGCCACGTGGTAATCCAAAAAAGGGTTGATCAACCACTTTCAACACAATCACAGGCACTTTGTTCGGACGCGGCTTTCCGGATTTTAAATATAATTGAACTTGAAGAAACACAGAGCAAAACACAAAATGAATATAACCTGAACGGAAATTAATAAATGCAAAACGGAATTTAATTTAAATGGTGAAAATCACAAACTCGAAATTTCGAAAGATTCACGGGACGCCCTTCGATAAAATCAAAACCGACTGTCGTGAGCTCGGAAGTTCGGATCTGAATCCCGGTCCTGGTCTCAGGGCGCGCTAATAACTGGGACGGGGTTGGAACGCGTTGGTGGTGGTACCTTTGGAAATTGACCCTTAAGGAGCCTTGTAATCGTGGTTGGTCTTGGAAGCTTTGATTAGCGTGATTTGCCTAATTACCGTGTAATTAGCGAAGGTACTCCTGGAAGAGAGTACTAGATTTACCAAGAAACCATGAACATGAGAAATTTTAGAGTTTCTTTAGAACCAATTAAAGTCAACGCTCCTTAATTAATTTAATTTCTGAAATTACTGGAGTGGAACTACCGAAAGTTGTTGGTCGGTTTTAAAGGGGTTTTGCTCTTAGTGTCGGTTGTTTCGCTGTATTTAAAGGAAATTTAGTGTACCTTCTGATAAAATTAAACTAATTTATTGTACGATAAAATTAGGCAACTTTAGCGCTGTTGGTTGGGTCTTCGTTCCCGCTTGCGTACTTTCGGGGTCTCGAGTACCGAAACGGCCGGTAGCGCCCTACAATTTGGGTTTGGTCTGTCGTAATAGAGATGTCGCCAGTGGTACTGAATTGAAGGGCAGTAACAAATTTACGTCAATAATAACAACCCTTCGGTAATTCCTTCTTCCAGTTACAAGTATTATCATTACCTAAATTGTTAGTAACTCCCGGAAAGATAAACCAATCGAATTTTATGTTTTTGACCCTGGATAAGGCTTGCATTTGTGATAATTCAAGAGGGTGAAGGTTTCCATTCCTTTGTTGTTCCTTTTCGATTGCGTTACCTTTTTAGGGATGAAATTATGATAAATTACAAGTATCTTGGTACTTTGACGACGGGTGTCAAAACCATATGCGACAATAGGCGATCACGATGGTAGTACATGCTTTATGCTAAGTTATCTACGTGGTTAGTTTAGATTAAACAGTTTCGATAATTAAACTTCTTTGTTAATTCGCTCGTTTTTCGCGTTTCTTTGTTCCTCCGCGAGATTTATGTTAGTTTCGTGCAGATGGTCTAGTTCTTGGAAGAAATTAGTTCGGCATTCTTAGAGCAGGTCCTATTGACGCACACGTGTGCTAAATGGCCCTCGAGTACCGGCGGAAGGCACCCCGCTAGCGGTCCAAATTTTGCCGGTTAAAAGGATGATAGCTTTATGACTTCCCGGGTTGACTTTTAGGGTGATTCGGACATTATGTTTAATTATCGAGCTGTTTTCACAACGAATTCCTAAGTCTAAATTACAAATAGCCGCTGCCGTTGTTACATCTGGAAACACTAAACTGTTTCCGGGCATTTCTTAACTATTTTCAAAGACCGACCGGGTTGCAATTTCGTAATGTCTTTTGTGAATGTTGTTTGTGCCGCACTTGGATAAAAAAAAATATTCTACTGCGACTCACTGCAGTATATTGAAAGTTCTTCAATGGTATCTAATTTAAGCTTTTAATTGTTTAAAGCAGAATAAACACTTCTAATTTGATCTAGATTGATAGATTCTATTTCTACAGGTTATGTTAAGATTGATTTTATTAGTATTAAAATTATTTGTGAAAATTTGAATTTTTGGTAAGTTTATATGTTTGAAACTGAATTGAGAGCTCTGAAATATTTTTAATACAAAGTCTTGTATTTTCACTTCACACTGGTTATTGAGTTCTTACACGTAACCTCCATTTAATGGAGTGTTGTCTTTACTGGTTACACATTTTTGTTCAACTATAACACTTTCGGGTGTTATGATGATGTATTTATTGTCTTCTATTTTCTGTATCTTGGTGGTAGTAATACTTATTGGGGTTTGTTGACAGTTTGTTGGGGTTTTTAAATACTTCAATAGCTGAATCTCACATAGTGTGTTGTCGTGTACTTTTGCAGTATTGGTTTCTTGACAAATAAAATTTTCGGGTTTGATTTCTTGACATTAGGGGTCAGAGAATACGTAAGTTTTTTCTTTAAGGAGAAGACATTTTAAATGTAGTACTATGGTTTTAGAGGAATCTATTGTCTGCACTGGTAAGGAGTATAAATGATAATAATTATAATTTTCGGTCTCAGCAAGGGGAATTTCCTATACAAATATGGCCCTTTACTGTAGCTTTTAGTTTTTATGGTATTTTCAAATAAAAAAATATTTTCTATGGTGGGTTCGAAAGGTAATTTAATATTATTGTTTATAGTTTTGCTAATTGATAAAATTTCTGAAAGTAAATCCGTCGGTTGGATTATTGAATTATAAAAAATATTTAATTGCGAAAGGGTGATAAGAACTTCTAGGTTTTCAAGTAGGTCGTTTATTATTTCGAGGGTTGCTCGAACTTGAGATGATAAAATCTGAAGCAAAAGGTAATTGTGAGTCCTAATGTCTTCCGGTTTAGTGGTTCGAGATTGTAACGTCAATTGATTGTGAGCGAGAATTTTGGAGTTTTCTTTAAATTTTGAAAGGGAAGTTTAAAGTAACGTAATTTAATCTTTAATTAATGATTTCATTTCAATTTCGATATTCGAAAGTGTTATTATTGCTTGATCGTACCGCTTTGCATCTTCTTGATCAAGATTTCCAGTGATTGTTTTAAGAGCTGAACCGAGAACGTTAGTAGAAGTGTTGAGGATTTGATTGTGGTAATGGACTGATAAGTTAATGGCCCTGATAACGCTAATGGCATTGATTACGGTAATGGTGTCGATAACCTAATGGTGTTTATGATTGACAGGTACTTAACAGGTGTCTAATGGCTGCATTTTTTGCAAATTACCTAATTATCTATCGACTTGGAATTTTGTGAAAACATTAAAAGTAATGTTTACATTAACAATCTCATTTCCTTTCTGCAGATTATCTAAGTGGTTTGACTCGTGATTGACTAATGACAGGGACTTGGAATTTAGTGAAATATTAAAAAACAATGTCTAGACTGACAATCTCATTTCCTTTCTGCAAATTATCTAACTGGCTAATGGAGTCAACCGCTAAGTAACTAAAAAAGGTGAAATCAAAATGGTCATCGGGCAAACCGTATATAAAGCCGGAACGCAAGTGAAGAATCACAGTTTTTTTCGTATCGATACGTAAGCGGTTACGAAGATGAGTGTTGAGAGTTATTTTCAAGTGTTGACTTGCAATCAACTGCTACGATTTTACGAATCAGGTTTAATAGAACCCTGTTATCTAAAATCTATATATAATATTGTGAGTGAACGAATAATTTTTGATAACATCGTTTTGACACATGATGAAATTAATCTTTACGATTCGTTAAGATTAACAGTAAACGGTGCTGCAGAAGAAAAATCTCATGGTAAGTGTTAGCTATAAACAATTGAATAATATATGTAGTTAATATATTCATAATAATAATAATAATAATAATAATAATAATAACAACAACACACTTTTTCGATGTTTAGAGCATGCATCGCAATCTAAATGTGTGGATTCAATCCCATCGACATCAGGACTCTCGCAAAGAAATACATCAACCCTATATGGATATGGTAGTTCCAACGGTATGTAATGATCTAAAGACACATCAACTATAGAATTTGCATAACCTATTGTTTGATTTGATACTAATTAGTGCTCATATGTTATAGTAAACCAAAACAACAGCACCAATATAACACCGTATGTACAACAGCATCATGATGAGGCTGAAGAACATGGTGGTTGTAATGGTGAATGTTCAACAAAAAATAACACCAATTTACGATATGTATCCGTGGAGGAAGAAACGATACGGTGTGTACGTAGATTTAACCTGCACGGAAAGAGAACCATCTTCAAGTTACCAGATGCACCGAATGACGCAAATCCTATACAATGGCTTACGGTAATACAATTATATTAAATAGAATTTATTATTAGGCGTAAATGCTGATTTTGATTATTTTTACAGGATGTTATGACGGAACTTGTCGGATACAGCACCAGTAATTTCAATGCCAGTGATATGGTTGGACGCGTCATTGAAAACATGGATCAACCCGAACGACCATTAGGCATATCATTTCGACGGTGTGACCAGTTATCAGCCGCTGTCATTATAGATGTAATAGGGCGAGTATTACAAAGTAACGCACAATTTTTTACGAATGACCGTATGGCTATGAAGGTAGATCGTGTCGTAATGCCTGAAGGTAGTGGTGGTAGTTTTATTGGTCGGGGAATTACCGATATCGAATGGTGTATGCGAAAATACAGCATTACTTACATCAATAATAACGACCACTACTGTCTGGCATACAGTTTAATTGTTGGCATAGCATTTAGAACGAATGAAGGTGAATATAATATTATGCGTAATAACACGGCAAACGGGTTGGAGATTTTGTATTCGAAAGCTTTAGCCTTATGCAGAGCTGCAGGGGTTGATTTATCACAAAGACCGGGTTGTTATGCTGATATTGTTAAGTTCCAAGAATATTTAACAGATTTTACAATTGTAGTTTATAATGACAGGCAAGGCAAAAATATTTGTTTTGAGGGGAACAAGATGAACGGTAAACCCACAATTAACTTAATTCTATTAGATAATCATTTCAGTCATGTAAATAGTTTAACGGGTGCGTTTGCATGTGGTTATTTTTGCGAACAATGCCACGTACGTTCAAGTCGTAGAGACCAACATTTAAGGTGTCCATTCAAATGTCCGTGTTGTCATATAAGCCCACCACACTATGATGAAGTATCGTTAAAGTGTAACGATTGTAGTCGTGATTTCCGCGGTCAAGAATGTTTAACTAAACATGTGGAGACAGGATTATGTCAACGATTAAAGCGTTGTAAAACTTGTTTAGTGAGTATATGGGTGAAAACTAAAGCCCCACACAAATGCGGTTACAAATATTGTAACGTTTGTATGAAATCCATGCCCATACGTCACGATTGCTACATTCAAGTTAATACACTTTCAAATAAGAAATATCAAGAATTGCGTACACAGTTTATGTTAATATTTTACGATTTTGAAACCAGACAAGAGTTAGCTCTCGATGTGCCGGGTAAGTTCAAGCACGAGGTTAATATGTGTGTAGCTCAACAATGTTGTGCGGAGTGTATAAATGAAGACAATATTAATATAGACTGTATTAAATGTGGTAAAAGACAACATATTTTTGATGGAGATGATCCTGTCGCAACATTTTTAGAATACATAGGGCGTAAATTACATACATATCATGTAACAGCATTAGCGCATAACGCTAAAGGTTTTGACAGTTGTTTTATAATACAAAAATTGTTTGCCGACATACCAAGATGGACACCTTCAGTGATACGGAATGGAACAAAATTAATGTCAATCACTTGTGGGTCACACTTACGGTTCATCGATAGTATAAATTTCATGCCCATGCCCTTGGCAAAATTACCATCGGCTTATAAATTTGTAGGTATTAAAGGATATTTTCCGTACTTATTTAATATTATGGATAGTGCCAATTACGTAGGACCCATACCCGATGCTTCGTTTTATTCACCAGACACCATGAAACCTAAAGATCGTAACGCTTTCATGTTATGGTATGAGGAACAACGACGTCAATGTGTCATATTTGATATGAAGCAGGAACTTTTAAATTACTGTATAGGTGATGTCGACATTTTAAGACGGGCATGTATACGTTTTCGCGACTGTTTTATAAAAACAAACAACGTGTATCCATTCTTAGATACATCAACTATTGCAGGTGCTTGCAATTTAGTATATAGGCGAAACTACCTAACCCCAGATACTATAGGTATAATACCTCAAGGAGGTTACAGAATGCGTGATCAGCAATCAGTCGTTGCTATTAAGTGGCTGTTATGGATGGAATATAGTACGGGTACTGCTATAAAACATGCAGGTGTTAGTAGAGAGGTACGTTTACGCAAAAATATTTTGGTTGATGGTTATTGTGAGGGTACAAACACAGTTTTAGAGTTTAATGGTTGTTACTACCACGGTCATGACTGTCTAATTAATCAAACAGTGTCGATTCCTTACAGTAATGAAAAAGAACCCTCTAACACCTCGAATAAAAGAACTTCCTTGCACAATGATTCGTTGTTCCAGCGTCGTGAACAGACTAAGGCAAAGGAAGATCTAATTCGTTCGTTAGGATATAATTTAATAGTTAAATGGGAATGCGAATTTCAAAATGATATTAAAACCATTCCGCATTTAAAACAATTTCTAGAAGACCGGGTCGGTATATTTAAAGAGTCGCCACTTGATCCGCGAGATGCATTTTTTGGAGGTCGCACGAATGCATGTAAGCTTTATCATAAATGTAATCCTAACGAGAGAATTAGATATTTTGACGTCTGTTCACTGTATCCGTATGTTAATAAGTACGGAAAATGTCCTATAGGTCATCCAAAAATTCATCTAGGTAATGATGAATGTCTCAAATTAAACATTGATATAATTGAAGGTCTTGTTAAATGTACGGTTTTGCCACCTCTAGATTTGTATCATCCGCTGCTGCCATACAAGTTAAACGGCAAACTACTTTTTCCCTTATGTTTATCATGCGCGGTACAGTCAGCTAACACACCCTGCCAGCACACATCAGATGAACGAATGTTTACAGGCACTTATGTAGCTGACGAACTACGTAAAGCAATTTCATTAGGATATCGCGTTGTAGAAATTCATGAAATATGGGAATATGAAGTTACTGTTTATAATTCCCAAACCAAAGCTGGTGGGTTGTTTGCAGGATATGTTAACAACTTTTTAAAGCATAAGCAGGAAAGTAGTGGCTGGCCATCATGGTGTACGGATGATCAATTAAAAAAGTCATATGTTGATCAGTATGAAAAAAGGGAGGGCATCACTTTGGAACCTAACAATATTGTGTATAATGCAGGTTTACGGCAGAATTCAAAACTAATGTTAACATCTTTATGGGGGAAGTTGGGCCAAAGAACTAATTTAATGTAAACATCGCTCATCGACAAGGCTGCACACTTGTTTAAATTATTATCAAATCCGTCTGTTGAGGTGCATGATATAACTAGAATAAGCGATACGGTATTGTTGTGTGCATGGAATCATGTATCTGAGGCCATACAACCTCTAAAGACCGTAAATGTAGCAATCGCGGCTTACACAACGGCTAATGCACGTCTAATTTTATATTCATATCTTGAGAAGTTGGATCGTCGCGTTCTATATTTCGATACTGATAGTGTCCTTTTTACTCAGGATATAACAAATCCAAATGAATGGTTACCGTCTACAGGCGATTTTCTAGGTGATATGACCGATGAAATTCTAGGTGAATATGGTAATGATGCATACATTACCGAATTTGTAAGCGGCGGACCTAAGAATTATGCATACAAAGTCATAATTCCTAATGAAAATCGCGTGGAGACGATTTGTAAAGTAAAAGGACTTAATTTGAACTATCAGAATTCATTACTGGTAAATTTCGATTGTCTCAAAGACATGATTTTAAACGATTTAACAAAAACTATAAATATACATAATGATCGAAGTATAGTTCGCACGAAGATCTACGATGTTGTAAGCCAACCAGCGGACAAAATTTATAGAGTTAACTATACGAAAAGACAACGTTTAGATAATTCTTACGACACGCTGCCATACGGGTTTCGTAGTAGTAGTAGTTAATTAGTTACTTGCCTTATTACATGATTTAATACACATCTCTGTAATTAGCCACTTTATATATGTATATGCATATTATTATAAAATTATAAAATAAATAAATAATCTTTGTATTATTCTGTTTTTTTTTTCAACCTTATAAGTGATACGAATTTATCTATTTAATTACATAAAACAAAAGTGATTGTTTATTAAAGTGCAAAGAACCGAAAGTTTTCCCAAGGGCGATTGCTTTATTGCTTCTTGATATTTTCACTTGCAAACATTTATTAATGGCCGAAGTAAGGATTATTAGTTAATGGATTTTTACCATTATAACTGACAAAGTTAGAGATTATTTAATAAAATAAGTGACAATATCCCTTAAATATACATTTTTTTTTTCAAACAAAAAGAAATTCCTTCAAAGTGTGATTACTTAATTGTTTCTTAATGTTTTGACTGTCAAACCTTTATAAATGGGTCGAAGTCGTTAGGGCATACATTATGGCTGACATACTTAGAGATTACTCAATAATAAGATAAGTTAATTGATTTTTGCCATTATGACCGACAGCCTTAGAGATTACCTAACAAGATACCTGACACATTGTTTTCTAAACGAAAAGCAAAGAAATTCCTTCAAAAGGTCCTTATAAATAGTAAGCTCGAAACGGCGTAAGTCAGTCTATAATCGTCATGCAGAACTGTACCTGTGTGATGTGCGATCCTGCCCGAGTCAATATTATTTCAAACATTATTATAAAATCGTAAGTACAAACTTCAACAATGATTTAAATTTTATTATAATAATAATATTTTCAACAGAGCCCCTATTGTCAAAAAAATTAACGGGGACTTAGATCAACAACAGGTCTGGGAACCATGCGACTTGGATTGGGCGGCTATTGAGTCCAATGCCCTGATGAAAATTCAGGAGCGCAATAAAAGGGCTGAAGAAGTTAAGATAAAAAATGCCTTGAAACGAGCGGCGACAAATCTCCATAAGGCAAAATTTATTAGAAGTTGGAAAACTTTAGGGTTAGGCTGTTTGCCAGCGATCTCTAAAATTCCGGCCCAGCTAGTGGATGCTGTCATCAAGATGGCATCGCAAATCCCCAACCGTATCGACACTATAAGTGTAGGTACGCAGACCGAAGAAGAAGCAGAAAAAGAAGAAGAAGAAGAAGCGGTGGCAATTACACCTCGAAAAAGAAGAAGGCGCAGCAGCAGCAGCAGCAGCAGCAGTAGCAGCAGCAGTAGTAGTAGTAGCAGTAGCAGCGACAGCAATAATAGTTGCTGGTTGTAATATAATAATAATAATAAATATATAATTTTTTTTAATGTCAACTTTATTATTAAAAATACATATTAAATAACATTGCACATATTTTATCGTTTTTATTCTGTTCGTATGCAAACATTTTTAAAAAATTATCCAAATTGAAAATGTCTGCGATAAATCTATGTATTCATCACCACCTCTATGAACGACAAATTCTAGCGGACTATCATCTGTAATGTTTGATAATGGCTTGTAATTTACCCACTGTCCGCTTTCTATACTTGTTTGAGTTGAGGGCAAAGCAAAAAGATCTAGTTCCGATTTTACACATTCACAAGATTTACTATGGAGAAATGACATTTTCAATGAAATATGTCCGTGGACGAATTCTGTTGTGTTCTGTTATTATTTACACCTAACGATGCCTTGACACGGGGTTGTTTAACAAACTTATGTATTTTATTTACTAAACGCTTTCTTTTTATACCACGATCACTACCACCACCACCACCTGATAATAACAATTTGATTTTATCACTGGCTTTGCGCTTTAAATTTTGCGTTGTTTCATTTAGACGTCCGTTAAATGATTCTTTAATAGGTTTGTTTTCTGCTATATCACCTAAGAAAGATGCACCTGATTTGAGTGCTTCAATGCCTACAGTCTTAGCACTATTTTTTACCAATGGCAGAATAGATCTTAGTAAACCTTTTAAAAAACTACCGATACCGTGCCCACGTTGATACACCGAACCGCGGTAAATGGTGCCAACGCCTGTGCCAGCTTGTTTAAGATAATAACTGTGATAAGGACAGCTATTGCTCGACATGTTTCTGCCTGAAGTGTAGTTTAACAGCTACGGTTCCAAACTGAAATGGTACTTTAGCACCGGTGTTCGTTCTTATATCTATTTCGATGTTCTCAAACTCACGTTTAAGAACAGGGACATAATCCAGTTGTATAAATGTGTGGACTTGTTGGGTACCGTACATGTATTTTGTACTGTCAACAGCAATAATACGTAAAACTTTTGCTAAAACATCACCAATCACTTGGGGTTCTATTATATCACTATACACAAAAAATTGTGGAGGTACACCTAGCAATATGTTAGCAGGGTGTGGTGATATTTTATTTAAAACATTAGTGTCAGGATCGAAACCTAATTGTAAACATAAATTGTGTGACATGCTTACATGTTGTAATGAATCACATTTTGTGGTAACCCTTACTTTTTTGATCCTTTGTATATTTCAATTTGAACTTTGTTTATCAGCACCGTATTAAGTGCATCTACAACACCTTCAATGGAATCGTAATCACCAGGTTCTATGCGGTACTTGGCCCATATCTCGTTTGAATGCCTTATATTATTATTTGCAACAGAGTCTATATGATAATCACTTGTTTTGTCTATACAATTGTTTATTATGTCACTACCAACCAAATTTGCTATTGCTGCTCGATTAACATCAGTCACGTCATACTTCAGATACACAATATTTTCTTGATCACGCACTGAAAGAATTGAACACGGAAATTGTATTTCCGTTAATGCAACAAACCACTCGCCAGTTAAATGAATCGTCTTTGGCAATTGTGTAGAAAAAGTTGTGGTATTATCGGGAAAATAAGTTTTTGAGCTATCGCTTAAAAGCGTTAAATAAAATTCATTTTCAGTATTCATATTTCGTTTACGGCTGAGCCAGAAATCCACGAGTTAAACTTTGCAGGGTATCCTTTCCACTGAACGAATACTTCACGTTTACCGTTTTTATACCTCTTTTTCAACACTTTATCTATTTTGAATACAGTGCTACTATTGTATTTCACCTTCTGTAATTCGTGATGATAGAAAACACCTTCTATAGATTCGTCCAACAAATCAACTAATTTATATACAACAGGTACCCTTTTAATCACTTGAAAAATTTTGAAAATTTCATCACTCCAATTACCCGTATAGCTTTTTTCGAAAATATTTTTGTATTTTGATATTCGTACGAAATCACCGGCCTTGTAGATGATTTTAACCGGTTTGACGTATGTACTGTTTTTTATATTATTGTAGACTTCAAGAACATTAGACGGATTAACATCTTTCGGAGCCATTTTGATAGTTCTATGCAGAGAATTATTGTAGCCGTCAACAAAATCTTGCAAAACATCAATGTAACGATAGTTATTGTTAAATGTGAAATATTTAAACATTTTCTCTTTCAAGGTTCTATTGAAACGTTCAATTACAGCTGCTTTTACATCTGGATTTTGCGCTACATAAAAATGTGTATTATGCCGTTTAAACAATTTTTGTACATTATTAGCTAAAAATTCTTTGCCCTTATCCGTTTGTATATAAAGCGGTACACGTTTACTTTCAGAAAAAATCTCCTCAAACGCTGCAGAGACTTCATTACCCGTTTTAGATTTTAAAGGTTTCACCCATGCATATTTGCTGAATACATCTATAACCGTTAGTAAGTAACACATATTATTATTATATTTCTTGAGGCTTCGCATATCTATTAAATCAGCTTGAAAGAGGTCATCAATATTAGACACAACATATTTGTTACGTGGAAATTTCTTCCGAACTGGTTTGTGCAGAGTATATGTATCTTCACCATGTAACCATTCTTCTATATCATTTACATGTACCTTTCCTCTTAATGCGGCTTGGAGCTTGCGTTTACTTGAAAAACTTGCTGGTACGGATGGTGTATAATAAACGTTATGAATAGTATTCATATTAGAGCTTGAAACGCTCCCAAGGTGATGTTTTATTGCGTTTGTTTCTTTGACTTTTAACTATTTTACGCCTGTATGGTGTACTAGTGCTGCTACTACTATTAGGTGTGTAATCGTTCATAACCAAACTTGAATCTGGACTGTCAGTGTGTTGTGGTTGTGCTTTATTTAAAAGTTGATGATTGCTGTTACCTATTAAAGTTAACGGCACATTTTTCTGATTTAAAACGTCAGCAAATTTCTGCCATCCTGTAGATGTAGCATGGCGTTTGCGATTCCTCACGAAGTCATTTATCAAATCTGTAATGTTTGAACCTTCAATTGGTGCATTTTGTATATAAACAAGACCACTATCATCCCAAGTAATTCCACCATCACGTCGAATAATTTCTAGCAAAGTTTTTCCTTTTCCTTGCAAACTCTTAGGTAAGGTTTGTACAATATCAAAATACTGATTATCATTTGTCTGTACGCCTACATTATTTGACGACTGTACTAATGAAGAGGAATCTGTGGCGATGGTTGTTGTAGTATTTGGTGCCACGTTATCACTTTGCGTAATCTGTTGATGAGGCATTACAACAGGTAAATGCATAATTTTTCTATTACCACTAATGACATTTAAATACCTGTGTAGGACCTGCTCATATTTCACCCACTTCTCTCGATCAGAAATCTTTGTATTGTTTAAAATTGCTGACATTTCTTCGTCTAACTTTAATATTGTTTTCGGTTCAGTACATTTATTTTGATTTAAACGTTCTAATACCTCCGGTTCTATCATTATCATTTTCTTAATGTGTTGCATGATGTATATATTAGTACTATTATTGTTGTTATTATTATTTGAAAAGACTGCTTAATACACCTGTTAACAACGGTGCTAATAGTAATGGCAAAAACGCGCCACCTTTCTGTTCTATTAAACGTTTTCTTTCACTAAGAGAAGTACCTTTAGAGATGATTTTACGTAATACTTTCTTGTGTCTTGATAATTTGACTTTTTGTTGCTTTTTGAGCGGCACACGACCTTTTAATGTATTGTGAGCACATTCACATATACAATGTACCAGGTCTTTATCAGCAGCTTTTAAAATAGCTTTTCGGTATTGAGGTTTGGTTTTATGTAGAAATTTTAACATAACAGCATTGTTCATCAATGAACGAGACATTGCACACGAATGAATAAAATACAATAACGTTCATCAATTTATCTATTTATTTATATTGTATTTTTGGTAAATATACGTAGTAGGGCGCTTCTCCTGGTAATATATTCGTTCTGTATCTAAGAAAGTCTGGTGTTTCTTGTTTTAAATCAAACAGTAGGTAACCGTGTGATCTTCTCGTGGCATCTGCATTAGCTTGTTGGACAAATTTTGTGTTTTCAGGATATACTTGCCTAGCAAAATGGTTAATCTGAGCTCTATCGCGAGGATTTTTAAAATACACTATATAATTGGCATCCAGTGATATATCCCTTTGACCTTTACCTTGATGAAATATGTTCTGTGTAATATAAAATACACTTAAATTTCTGTGATGACTACCTTTTGTAAAGATATCTACAACACTTTTACCAGACTCTCTCATCAAATCGTCAATTATAATCAGAACGGGCTCATTACCTTCAAACTCTGTTGTATTGGGGATACCTTGTCTAAATTCTATAAATATTTCTTCATATGACACTTCGCCATCCTTAGCATCCTCATTATGATTATACAACGGTTGCCATTCATCGTAATACCATACCACTTTACTAAATTTAGTATCACTTAAAGAATCCAGATTCTTCAAAGAGTTTTTTGTAAAATATGTTTTACCACATGCTGTTGGTCCTGCAACTATACATGTGAAAGGGTGCTTGAAACGTACATCCATTACTATAATTATGTATACCTCGCAAGATCGTCTTCGACAAAATAACTTTAAAACAGTAAACATTTCGCTTATATATATAAACAACGATTATTTTAATATATAGTTTTATTTATTATTATTAATACTATTTACATTTCTTAGAAATAATTAAAATTATTAAAAGTTGCCATATGTTTAAGTTTATATTCTACATTCAACTTAATGTTATAATAAAATTTACACACAAATTCATGTGCTTCATCACTGTCTTCAAATATAGTTTTAACTAGTTCATACATAGTATCCTCGATGTTACGTTGCGTTCCAAATATAAGGCTAGATATCCTATCTGTGAAAACATCGAAATTCACAAACTTGTCTTGCCTATCATGTAAAACTTCCATGCGTGATAAAAAATTAGATGCCACACGTTGAAAAAGCTTCAACGTCGCCGCCGTAACACGCACATTTTCAAAGTCTTTTAATTTGGGACTTAATTGATGAAACTTTAACACACCACCCGATAGCATATACACGTTATAATTACGCAACTCGGCTATAAGTTCTTCTTCAGATTCATCACAATCTTTATTTTGAGAGCTTTGGATCATTCTTGGCAGTTCTTGTAGGAAATGCTTCAAGTCTTCAAAATTAAAACTCATAGCTGCAGTTCTTTCTTGATTCAAAATTCGCAATGTAGCTTCGTTGTTATCGAACGGATCAAGACCAATGCTTACGAGTTTACTCCCTGATCGTGTTAATGGAAAAACACGCTCATCGTACAACCTCTTCTTCTCACGTTCAACATTTCTATTTTCAGACAATGCCTGTGTATGTGCTGTATAAATGGACAAATAATCTTCGCTAAAATCGTTTTCTTTGATGGTTTCCTTACGAGCACGTTTACCGTATATGCCGGACACTTCACCATTATACTTCTTCTTCTTGTCACAACTCATTTCACGTTATGAAAAACAAACAGCTACTATTAGAACTAGCGAAGACACTTCTGCGTTAGTTTACGGTTAACTAAATATTAGGACTGCTTTCGATTCTATTTATGGCAACTGACACCTTCATTTTACATTCCGCAAATAAATGAAAACTTAATCTGTACTTTTAATGTTTCACAAAAATCCAAAACTTGTTAAATGATTAGGTAATTTTCAGAAATACAGACCCCTGTCATTAGTCAATCACGAGTCAAACCACTTAGATAATCTGCAGAAAGGAAATGAGATTGTTAATGTAAACATCACTTTTAATGTTTTCACAAAATTCCAAGTCGATAGATAATTAGGTAATTTGCAAAAAATGCAGCTATTAGACACCTGTTAAGTACCTGTCAATCATAAACACCATTAGGTTATCGACACCATTACCGTAATCAATGCCATTAGCGTTATCAGCGCCATTAACTTATCAGTCCATTACCACAATCAAATCCTCAACACTTCTACTAACGTTTATTAAACCTCTTTTCGGTCTTTTTGAAAGTAACGGATTTAATTGATTAATTTGGGTTGAAATTTTGTCTCTGAGGGTGTCAAGTAGATGATGGGAATTATAATATTTTTCATAATAAGTAGGGTTATGTGTTGCGTTTTTGAGCATGTTTTCTATATAGGAACATGAAATTTGAAGTGAGGAGAAGGCTTCTATGATATTAGTAATGTCGTAAATTTGTATAAAGAACCAATTATCAATTTTGTTTTGAGCGTTTCCTAATTTTAAAGGTAATAATCCCGGGTTATCTTTCAGATTTTGGAATTTGGGTTGTTCTGTTATGACGATGCCAAAGGTGGCTCTGAAACAACAGAGGGTATTTTTAGTTCTTTGATGTGAATGACTTCCGTTTTATTGTTTTTTGAATTTTCTATTTTAACTTTATTATTTTCTAAAATTTCGATTAATTTAAAGGGGCCTTTAAATTTGTTCTCTTTCTTATTTCTTCTGTTATTAACTTTATAAACGGTTTGGTTTACTTTAAAGTGAAATTGATTAGGGCCTTGAACGTTTCTATTTTCTATTATCTTTTCTTTTCATGATTTTGACTTTTCTTTGATGTTTTTATAAAGGAATTTCAGTTTTTCGCCATGATTAAGCACATATTCCGAATAAAATATCTGTTGAACTAAATCCGATGGATCTCGTAAATGAGTGTCCTAGCACTAATGCGTAAGGGATGAAATTTGTTGATGAATGTATTGAAGAATTATAAGCAATTATGGCTTATCTCATTAATTTTGGAGTATTTTTGTACCTATTTTTTAGTAATCTAAGATGTTCTAAAAGGGTTGAATGAAATCGCTCGACTGGAGAGTTGGATTCGTGATGAAGAGGTGTTGTGAAATGAATTTCGATCTTATATAATTTCAAAAGTACCTTGATAGCTGCATTATTAAATTCACAACCATTATCCATAACAATTTTGGTAGGCAATCCATAGTAGCTAAAAAATTTGGTCAAAGCATTGCATGCTTCAATCGCTGAGGTACTACGACTTTCCATAGCTTCTCCTGATTTTAAAAATTTGTCTAAAATTGTAATATAAATAAGATTATCGGATTTAAATGTGTCGACGTGTAGAATTTCAACAAGTTTGGTTGGGGTTTCTGTTAGAATCATAGGAACATATGGTGTTTTTCTGGAATACTTTGCTGTTTGACAAATTATACAATTATTAATAAAATTGGTGATATCGGTTTTCATGTTTGGCCAGTAGTAATTACGTTTTCATTTTTCAAAAGTTTCTTAGATTCCTCTGTGATTGCATTTTTCTTCGTGCTGGTGTTTGATTAGCATTAATTGTTCATCTTTCTCACGAATGGTGTTCGTTAATTTTGTGCATCTTATCAATTTTAATCCTTTAGCGTAAAAGTCTTGCATAAAGATTTTATTGAAGCTTGAATATAATGTCTCATCGTAAAAATACAAGTAAAAAGGTTTCTCAGATGTAGTATAATGTTTTAAAAATTCTAAAATCATTTGATCGTTAAATTTGGGAATTTTTACTTTGAGAACTTTTAAATTTTGAAAATCTTTCCTAAAAACTTCAAGTTGATTGTATACGTTTGGTTTCACTAGAATTTGGTTTTGCTTATTATTGATGATTTTGTCTAAAATTGGGATAGCATTGTTAATTGTGTTATTACTGCAAGAGTGGTGAGTGTTTATTGTTTCGGTATCAGAAGGTTTGATTTGAATGTCTTGTAAAATATTTATTTCCGGTAAATTTTGAGTCTTACTCGTAGAAGGTTGGGGTTGACTTTGAATAGGGTTCTCGGACATGTTGTTACGTTCTTATTTTGACTTTGGTTTATTTTGACACTTTTCAGCCTCCTGCCTTAAGAAAGTTATCTCTCCTTTGGTTTTTTCGTTAGTGTGCAAGATGAGAAAGTGTTCATGTTCTGCTTCTGTTAAATGTTCGTATTTCAATTCCCGCTCTAATCGCGCTCTCTTTAGTTTTTCTTATTCGATTTCTTATGCAGCGATATCGGCATGGCACACAAAAAGTTTTCTTTAAAAAGACGCCATTGTGGATTTGTAGTTATCGGGATTTGTTCGTGTGCGCTATTAATTTTGATAATTAACCCACGTATTGGGAATTTTGTGCCGAACAAGTAGGACAATCATTGCTATCCTGAATTTAATTAGGAGCTCTGAGTTTTCGCTTATTGGCGACATTTAACCAATATCTCACAATTTTGGTGCGACGCGCTCTTTTTTAGAGGGCTCTTCTCTTCTCTTCTCTTCTCTTCTCTTCTATTCTCTACTCTACGCTTCCTGCTGGACCGTTTAATTCCAACCGGACGCTGTACCCCTTCAGGGATTTACTTATATTTATTAGTATTTGTTATATGTGCGCCAGTCTGTCGACAGAAAGGGTACCCAATTTACTGTATGATTTGTTTATGATAATCTGTGTATATATGTACACAATGTACACAATGTACACATTGGACTTACAAATTGTGTGGCAATGTACACATTGGCACTGGTATTGTTGGAGTTTATAGTAGTGCCTGTTTTGTAAATAATAAATCGGTGACCTTGGGGTAGGTTCGGATCTGCGGAATTGGTATTGTAGCTAGCGATGGACATCATCGAGCAATTTTACGAATCGGACAGAAAGTACTTGTATATTCTCGAATGTTTAAATAATGGAATAATCATTTGAAATGTGAGATGTTTGCAGTTTATGAAATGGCAGTAAACAAACATAAGTAGTTAGTCTCGAAATTTTTACTGTCGAAGGAAAGACCGTGTATGGTTAGTTCTGGATACTTCCCGAATGCCGCTTGTTTGTTTTGGTCCAGAATAGAAGATTAAAATCCATTCGAATACTCCAGACAGGACATGCATAATCGATATATTTCCAGAACTTTCGGTAATCCTTTATATTGGATGATTTCAGCCAAATTTGCTCATTACTAACCGCAAGTTCGCATAACACATATCTATTGACTTTTTTGTCATTTATGTAGATCGACTGAAGAGTGTTCATTGTCAATAATTATTTAATATCGTTTTTTTCTCGCGATACTGAAGTCTGGTTTGGTGATATTTTTTCCGACAATAAGTATTGTGAAAATGTGTGACAAGTCTGGAAGACCTTATTGGACATCAAGCATAAGACAAAGAATGAAGAGGAAAAGGTAAATATCAAAATGTATACTATGTGTTATGTATCCCTGTTTAGAGTTACCAAATTTTAAAGCAAATGTCTTACGTTTTGTCACAAATTAAAACTGAATAAATTTTTAAACATAATATTTAATAATAATTGCAATAATTAAGTTAACAGATATTTTTATTTAATTAGAGCTCTAAGAGACGGTCATGGTGCTCCACCAGTTGAAGATTCTCCATTACAACATAATACTAGGTATATATCTACCTACGCATGAAATAAGCTTATTTATTTATTGATCTATAATAGATATATTATACTCATATTATATAAAATATATAATCTGTTATTTTAAATCAGAATTACCTTTCTCCCAACACAATTTCTGCTCAAGTCTACCATCTAGTGAAGAAATTTTGATTAGCCAGAAAAGTAATTTATTAAAATCTAAAATAATGTACCTCGCCTACTTATTGTATTCGCATTTTTTAGTATTTCGGAAAATTTTGATAAGTTTGATATGTCAAAGATTTCTACAAACGGACCAAGTCAAAGTTTAGATGTAGAGGAGTCCTCTTCAAATAAAATAAATCTGCAAGTAGCCACTTCATCTACAATGCCGCTAGAAGGGTAACTATCTATTTACAACAAAGTTAATATTGAGTTTATTTCGAAAGGACGTTACGTTTTAGTTCCCCGGAAAAGATCATAAGCTTTGAGAATGAACTAACGTCATTACATCAAGATAATGAGATGGTGTTAAATATGTCCGGAAGAAGATATTTTAATGCAGTGTACTTTTTCCAAAGATTGCAAAAAGTCAACGACCTCTCTCCATTCTCACAATATATCGAACATGGAAATGGTTTCTGAAAAGCGTGATGGCTTGAGAAGTTGTTTTACTTTCAAATGCAAAATGTGTGGCATTTCAAAAAAAGTAGTTACCGAAAATCCTAACTGTAACTCTGAAGAGTTAAATATCAACACTGCAACTGTATTGGCTACTATTTCGACAGGAGCAGGAAATTCTCAATTGACTCAACAATGTGGCATTTTGAATGTTCCCCAAATGTCACGGAGGCAATATGAGAAGCATTATGACACAGTTTTAGTGTCCGTGTTAAACTCATCATGGAAAACCATGGAAGAGGCAGGTATCGAAGAAGCTGCGTTAGCTCGAGAAGTTGGAGATGTGGACAAGAATGGATTTCCTTTAATAACAGTTTTAACCGATGGAGCTTGGTCTAAACGATCTTACAAAACAAGCTACGATGCTGCATCGGGAGTTGTTAGTACCTACTTACTTATTACCTAAGAATAAACTTGTAGACTAATATAATATTTTATATTTACAGGCGTGCATTGTAGGTGAAAAAACTGGAAAGCTTTTGTTTGTGGCTGTTAGAAACAAGTACTGCCCTATATGTGAACGTTCGAAAGCCAAAAACCAACCACCGAGCGAACACAAGTGCTATAAGAATTGGTCAAGTGCTTCGACCGGCATGGAATCAGATATAATTCTTGAAGGATTTAAACGCAGTGTGGAAATGCATGGACTGAAATATGTAAGACTTGTAGGTGATGGAGATCATTCGGAATGTGATGTTTACTTTTGTAGTAGTGCAAAAGAAAACGAAATTAACTATGTTTCCCAAATGCAAAACTGTGGACTACTAGAAGATATCCTTGCATGTTGCAACAGAAGGTACAACACGTATATAGTCTTCTTCTTAATATGAATAATAATGCAGCAGAGACATATAATTCGGCTATTTCTAAATTTGTGGGGGGGAAAAGAATGAACTTTGCTCTACGTGGAGAGTATGAAATGAGATGTAAGGCGGCATGCATCTCTTACAACAAACATGAGGAATATTATCGCGTAATCCACAAGAATATAACAAAAAGGAGTCCATTCAAACACACGAAAGATTTTATTGAGAAACTGAGGAAGATGCGATTTTACCGTAGTAGTAGAAAGCAGCTCTTTCCCACGCAGTCACAACGAAAGAGAAAAATTGGTGTGGGTCCTGACAAAGATTACGGCCATGTAAGCGATGAAGTAGAAATTTCCTTAGAAAGATTGGATGAACTAAAAACAAAAATTCTGACCAGTCTTACAAAAACGCAAGAAGAGATAATAGAAATTTCAAGACAAACCATTGGACAAGCTGCAAATCCTTTATGGAGTGAAGTCAGAAATTTACGGCTTACTGCTTCGAATTTTGGTGAAGTATGTAAGCAAAAAGCTTCAACAAACCCAAAGAAATTAGCAAACAAAATTGTAAACTCCACTTTTGTAGAAAGTGCAGCCACTAAGGGGTCTATTTTGTATCTCGATGTTCACGAACATCCATGTTGGTTAACGACAATTCTGTAACGACTACTATAACGGCTTGTCTGTTAAGGACTATTCTCTATTGACCATGTTAAGAAAGTGACCTTGGCAACTTCATAACTACAATCGATATTTTCTAAACGAGTAGTATTTATGCTTTATTTTGGGCGCGTCCGCAAAGCAATTCTTTCATCCTTGTTCTTCTTGGGCAAATGAAAAGAGATGGTCGCGGCGTAACTATAGAAACAGACTCTTGCGGCGACGTAAACTAAAACCTAACCTCTCTTCGGCCGCCACTCCCACTTTTTGGCGGTCCAGAACAAATGTTTGGTAACATGGCCGTTATGAGATACAAAATAGACCTGTTAGCATCCAAATTGCAGCATCATCTACCGAACCCGGATACCTAGCGTTGATAGCCAGAATTTTCAATTCAGAGTCGCATATCTACATAGAGAAAATACATTTAAATACAGCACAAGAACAAAACATGTAGTCTTACTATTTGGCAATTAATACTGTGAAATTTTTTTCTATTAATATAAACTCTGTCTGGATGAAGAGGAGGTTGCGTTGGAGGAGGAAAAATTGCTATATGGGTGCAATCTATGCAACCTACAATTTCGGGAAAATTTAAATTTCCATATTTTTAATAAAACCTTAAAATTATATATTTTAATTGAGATAATATTACATTATTAATTCCTTATTTACCCATTCTTTACAGTAGTCAACTCTTCAAGTGTAGTTGGAAACTATATATGTATTGTCGTGCTAAAACATCAACAAATACATCTACTACTTCGTGAAGAATTCTGCTTACTGCAGCTTGACTCAGTGGGTTATTCCTGTCTTTACCCACAGGTTTTTGGTAATTACCATGAGCAAAAAAATGAAGAGCAGCAAAAAACTAAAAAAAAGTTTCGAAACGGTAAAATTAAAATAATATTATTAATTATCCATACCTTCACTACTGGAGGAATTTTTGTGCTTCTTCGAGGTGCATCCAAGTGCGCTGAAAATTGTGTAAATACATGATTAGCAGCTTCTCTGCTTAATCTATAAATTTTCCTGAATGTGTCCTCCGGCAGATCAAATGGATTACTGTTATCTCTCATCATCCGTTGCACTGCAGCATTTATCCGTCTACAATAATTATTATATACCATTTTCTTGTTATAACAGTTATATGTGTATAAGAATAATGAGATTTTTCAGTTCTTATTATTTTTATATATATTTTATATATTTGGAAATTGTAAAAATAAAGTATTTGCGTATGTTCAGTTTCTGTTTGTATCGTATAAAATTAGGAAAAAAAATCTATGTAGGTTTACACTTTTACACTTTACAATTCTTACCTTTGCTCCACTTCATTTTCTATGCGATTGATGAGGTTTCCGTTCATTTTAGCAAAATTATCACAAAACTTTATTTAAAAATGTACTACGGGACACGACCACGTTCTAGAAGTGAGAATATAGAAATGTACTTAAAATATTTGTTGCCCGAAAATCCATTAAAAGATGCAAAAGATAAAATTTAATAATGGGTTTAGGGCGACAATTCATTAAAATGTCCTTAAAATGTTATTAAACAGCGTCCAGTTCAAGCCGTTCGGTAACATGGTCTTCTAACGGAAATGTCGTTTGCGAACATGTCGTTATCCAGTTACAGAATAGCAAATGTCGTTCATGAACAGCTTCCATGTTACGATAACATAGAAATCGTTAAATAACGACTCTGTTCACGAACATGCCAGATAGAGAATAGCTACCTATGTTATATAACGACAAATGCTTGGTAACATGGCCGTTATGAGATACAAAATAGACACCTAAGTGGGGTAAAGACCATGAAGTGGTGGCAAGAAGAACTTTTGAAAATAAATATTCTGTAAAAGTTGATGATTGTGGTATATTTATCTGCCACAAACATCCCTTTTTAGCGGCTAGTCCAGATGGAATAATCGATGCTGAAAATGCAATAGTTGAAATTAAATGTCCTTATACCCTGGCAAAATTAGAGCTGAGTCCGATAGAAGCCGTAGAACTGAAAAAAATTCCGTATCTTTTCAATGACGGTGAAGACATCAAATTGAAAAAGAACCATAGCTACTACTACCAGATACAAGGACAATTGGCAATTACAGAAAAGCCATATTGTTATTTGGTTGCTTGGAGTCCAAAAGGAATAACGTGTGAACGGGTATGACATTTCTTATTGTAAAAAATACCCGGTTAGCTTTGTATTTTTGACTGAACATAATCACTACATTCTCGTACCATTTTTCTAGAATATATACCAGTGAATATAAATATGAATGTTACTAATTTTTGCAATTTGTAGATTGAAAGTGACGTCGAGTTTTGGACTGCTAAAATGTTACCAAAGTTGAAAAAAATGTATTTAGACGTAATGCTCCCAATTATTGCAAAAAATTAAACAAGTTAGTGATGTGACTAGTGGTAGTTAGATGTTTTTTTTAAATTTTGATAGGTAAGCAAAAAAGTGTTATTGAAAGGTTACAAAACTAAAATGCACTTTTTAGGCTTATAGGCAAAAATAAAAGGGAAAGTTGCTGGAAACTTGATTGTTTTTCATAGCAATACCCACAATCTACATTGGAAGGTATGCCACTCCAAAAATTCACAACAATGACGTAACGGTCTTTCCTTTGAACATTGAATATTTTTGAATTTTGACCATTTTGCGAACCAAAATAAAAGAAAAACTATGTACGTACATTCCACGGGCACATTCTACAGGTTTATAGCCCCTAATTCATGAATAACTATTGCATATATTTGGATATGTATTTATATTTTCTTGTCAGGTGCCTTATGTAAATTATAATATATATTTAAACAATTTTTGTTGTATTTCTTCAATCACATTAATATTCCATTTTTGTAAAAATAAGGCACATAATATTAAAGGAAATATTTTTGATGGGCCACTTTTTGGTGATGAACTTCCTACTCATATTTTTCTAAATTACAAACTCTGGGAATCCGGGAGATAAATTCTCGGTTTTCGCATTTCAATAGCCTTACAAGCTATCGCTGTAGTCACTATCGTGCACAATGCGCTGACGTTATCACAATTTTAATGTGCTTGTCGGTTCCCTTTATATCTCGATTTCAAAACAATATCAGAACCTAAACAGAACTAGTAAATATCACGGCCAGCCAATACAAATCTTAGATGCATTCGTGTGCAGATGGGACTATCACCGCAAATGCTTCTGGTTTGTCACGCTTTAAGTAAAGCTACAGCATGTTGTCGTTACGTATGTGTGGTATAATACCTTACACTAAAAGTAGTGATACGCCCATCTGAAATCGAAGCCTCTCTCTCTGCGGGCATACAGCCTTAGGGGTCTATTTTGTATCTCGATGTTCACGAACATCCATGTTGGTTAACGACAATTCTGTAACGAGTACTATAACGGCTTGTCTGTTAAGGGATATTCTTTATTGACCATGTTAAGAAAGTGACCTTGGCAACTTCATAACTACAATCGATATTTTCTAAACGAGTAGTATTTTTGCTTTATTTTGGGCGCGTTCTGCAAAGCAATTCTTTCATCCTTGTTCTTCTTGGGCAAATGAAAAGAGATGGTCGCGGCGTAACTATAGAAACAGACTTTTGCGGCGACGTAAACTAAAACCTAACCTCACTTCGGCCGCCACTCCCACTTTTTGGCGGTCCAGAACAAATGTTTGGTAACATGGCCGTTATGAGATACAAAATAGACCTGTTAGCATCCAAATTGCAGCATCATCTACCGAACCCGGATACCTAGCGTTGATAGCCAGAATTTTCAATTCAGAGTCGCATATCTACATAGAGAAAATACATTTAAATACAGCACAAGAACAAAACATGTAGTCTTACTGTTTGGCAATTAATAATGTGAAATTTTTTTCTATTAATATAAACTCTGTCTGGATGAAGAGGATGTTGCGCTGGAGGAGGAAAAATTGCTCTATGGGTTCAATCTATGCAACCTATTATTCCGGAAAAATTTAAATTTCCATATTTTTGATAGAACTTTAAAATTATATATTTTAATTGAGATAATATTACATTATTAATTCCTTATTTACCCATTCTTTACAGTAGTCACCTCTTCAAGTGTAGTTGGAAGCTTTATGTATTGTCGTGCTAAAACATCAACAAATACATCTACTACTTCGTGAAGAATTCTGCTTACTGCAGCTTGACTCAGCGGGTTATTCCTGTCTTTACCCACAGGTTTTTGGTAATTACCATGAGCAAAAAAATGAAGAGCAGCAAAAAACTAAAAAAAAGCTTCGAAACGGTAAAATTAAAATAATATTATTAATTATCCATACCTTCACTACTGGAGGAATTTTTGTGCTTCTTCGAGGTGCATCCAAGTGGGCTGAAAATTGTGTAAATACATGATTAGCAGCTTCTCTGCTTAGTCTATACATTTTCCTGAATGTGTCTTCCGGCAGATCAAATGGATTACTGTTATCTCTCATCATCCGTTGCACTGCAGCATTTATCCGTCTACAATAATTATTATATACCAATTTCTTGTTATAACAGTTATATGTGTATAAGAATAATGAGATTTTTCAGTTCTTATTATTCTTATATATATTTTATATATTTGGAAATTGTAAAAATAAAGTATTTGCGTATGTTCAGCTTCTGTTTGTATCGTATAAAATTAGGAAAAAAATCTATTTAGGTATAATACAACACTTTACAATTCTTACCTTTGCTCCACTTCATTTTCTATGCGATTGATGAGGTTCCCGTTCATTTTTGCAAAATTATCACAAAACTTTATTTAAAAATGTACTACGGGACACGACCACGTTCTAGAAGTGAGAATATAGAAATGTGCTTAAAATATTTGTTGCCCGAAATCCATTAAAAGATGCAAAAGATAAAATTTAATAATGGGTTTAGGGCGAAAATTCATTAAAATGTCCTTAAAATGTTATTAAACAGCGTCCAGTTCAAGCCGTTCGGTAACATGGTCCTTTAACAGAAATGGTATTTGCGAACATGTCGTTATCCAGTTACTGAATAGCAAATGTCGTTCATGAACAGCTTCCATGTTACGATAACATAGAAATCGCTAAATAACTACTCTGTTCACGAACATGCCTGTTTAAATTTAGAGTTAAGTTAGGTTAGGTTATTGTATTTTAAATTGTGGCGCCACAAAGGTTCGGTTAGCATCGGCTAACTTCGCTCCCCACCATCTTTCACCCGAGCTTCAGTTGAGATCTCAGGGTGAAAAGCTCACTCTCTTTCAAGTCGAACCACCAGACGGGTAGCCACGGTTTTCTAACCAATAAAAACCACGTGTTTCGAAGCAATCGTGTTTTATCTTTAATAGAACTATCATCAACGATTCTATTATACAGTCCATTAAATCTATACCATTTTTCATGGTCCTTCGAGTAGGATAGTAATATTTTAGATATTCATGTTCAATTTAGTGTTCGAAAGCGCGTGGTTTTAGTTTTAGTTTTGGTCTATTTAATTGAAAACAATAGCAGTTACCGAGATTCGACGAGAGCAGTCATCAATTCCAAGACAGAAGAATAAAAAGTGAGTTCCTTTTCTATCCATTTATCAATTTACCCTTTTTATTTCTTTTTGTGTTTGTGTTACAATTGCGTTGTTGCAAAGTGTTAATAACGCACGTGTTTAAAAGTTATTAAGTAGTTTTTGTTCTTGTTTTGTTACGATAAATTCTTCCGTTTACGGTGAACCAAGATTCGATAATGTCAGTAAATTTAAAGTTAAATCGTAAGCGGGGTACCATTAAGGCAAAATTAACAATTTTCGTTAAGTTTTTGCAACCTATTGAGACCTTATTCAATACTAAAGAAAATATATCTAATCAGCAATTGCTAGAGTTAAGGAATAGACTTGATCATATTAGTTTGTTGGGGGATGAATTTGAAAAGGTTCAAGAAGCAATTGAAATCTTAGTTGATGATGAAAATTTAAAAGATGAATATGTAGAAAGAGAAATATTTACAAATTTGTACGAACATAATATCTCGATTAGTAGTTATATTTTAAAGAAATTAGAAATCACACGAAAAGATAAAGTTAGCTACTCCAATAGTGTTCATTCCAATCATTCAATTCAATCACAAAAAGATCAGCCCATGTTTAATATGAAAACAATAAATTTCAACAATAATTATAAAGTAACGGCCAAAACCATTGAGAACGTAGAAATTGTGGAAGAGGCGGAATGTAAGTTAAACAATACAAAGCAAGCCGATGATGGCAAAACTGAAGAAATTAGTCCAAATAAATTAGAAGAAACTTTTGTCGCTGATCCTATTTTTGAAAATGGCACATTAGAAGCAATTTTACTGTTACCAGAACCAGAGTTTCAAGTTGTAATTCGGGATTTAATTGATCCTCAAATAGTATCTCAACTCAAATCAATAGAATCTTACAAAGTTAATAGTACAGAACTAGATGTCAAGCAAGTTCCAGAGTTTGAATTGAATCTTAAAAGAGATCGTTTTAGAATTAATTCTAATAATAAAGTAAAGCTAATAAAGCAAAATCTATCGATAGGTCGAAATGATTCGTTACCACCTAACGTCAGAAAAAGGTGGATGAAATATCTTAAAAGTTCTGAGAAATTTGAAAATGTAAACATTCCGCGGCATGCTTTAACAAGTAATCCAGGTGGTCCAACTCTAGTGAAAGGATTTGGTGTCCGAACATTTTTGCGTACTAAAAATTCTGTAGCAGATAGCAGCACCATTCATAATCAATGGTTTGTTTACATTCCGAAAGCAGGTAGTCCGACCTCAATAAAGTTAAAAAGGGAAAGTGCCATAGTAGCAATAGAAAAGAAGTCTTTGGAGTTGTTACATTTTTCTAAACATTCTAAATTTATGAAGATTGAAAGTATAAGTGACTATATTTTATGTTCGGTACATAAATTCAATAATTCAATAAAATTGTATTAAATAAAGCCTACAAGGCTGAGGCTGCAATTATTCAGAAAGGAGATCTTTCTGATGAGCGAAAGGCGCTCAGTAGAATTATGAATTTTCATAAATACAGTAAACTATTATCATGGGATCCGTTTTTAGATGGTGATCCGAAAATTAGAATAGAAGTTAGTAGTAGGCACTCAATATGTAGCCATAATAGGAAGTCTCGGATTGCTTTTCCCGAAACACATTATTAGAAACACTAGAAACCAATGTCAATATAAAGAATAATCACAATAACAGTAAAGAATTTAAACCTCATGTTCGTCAAACATATTCAACTAACTTTTCTCGAAAATGTAATTTTTGTAGTCAACCACATTTAATATATACTTGTCCAGAGTTTCTGCAATTATCAATATCAGAGAGACATGATAGGGTTAAGGAGTTGAATTTATGTTTAAATTGTTTATGCAGCGGGTATCACAGTAAAAATTGCAAAACAAATAGCTGCAAACAATGCAAAAAACGTCACAATTCATTATTGCATATAGAGAATTAGGTACCGCAGGAGATGACCTTAACGACACAAAATTATAATTCACACAATCAGGTACTCTTATCAACTGCATTAATTTTTATTCATGACTCCCTAGGTAACCGTCATACTTGCAGAGCATTACTAGACAGTGCATCTCAGTCCAATTTTATTACTAGTGAGTTATGTTCAAAATTAAGGTTGCCAAAAAGAAAAACTAACATAAAAATTATTGGCATCAATAATTCAACTTCCGATTTACATTACAAATGCAGTGTAATGGTAGCATCAAGAATCAATGTTTCATGTTTCGCATCCTTTGATTCCCTTATCCAATGATCCAAATAATTCCACACCACTGACACCGGCTCATTTTATCATCGGCGAATTTCTTGCTTCTCCTGAGGACCACGACTTAACTTCAGTGGCCATCAACAAACTGTTCAGGTACCAACGTATTGGGCAATAACGGCAGCATTTTTGGCGCCGTTTTTTACAAAGAAGTGGTGACGCATCTGCAGATTCCTCGAAAGTGGAATCAATCTCCGGAGGCAAAAATGGATATTGGGATTTTAATAATTATCGATGTGGCACCGTTAAATTGGAAACTAGCATGAGCCGTTCCATTGCATCCAGGGCAAGACGGCATTATTCGTGTGGTTTCAGTGCGCTCTTCAAGTGGAGTGTTTCCCCGGGCAGTGAGCAAGCTTTGTCCGTTACCCCAAGACGAGGGTTAATTAGAAACTATCCTATCCATGGTCAGTACCAACACCAGTAGCAGATATCTCTAGCTACAATGTTCTCGAGTGTTGAGTGTATCATGGCAATTTTCGCGAGTGTTAGTGAAGAACTGGACAATGTTTCTTTACAAATTTATTTTGATATATGTTTATGAAGTGTGATATTGATTTGATTTAATCCATTTTGTTTCGAACGGCCAGTCCCAAATTGGTTTTAGTTGGTTCGATCTGATTCTCAGATTTAGTATGTTCGTGGATTTTGTTATAATTATTTGTCGTTATTTTATAATTTTAATCCAACTTTGATTTGAGAATTTATTTTGTATTTGATATCTGTGTATTTAGTCGACTGATTTTGTGTAATTTGAGTTTAATTTTTAATTTGATGTTTAGTTTACGATTTTAAATCTTTGATTTCTTATTTTTATGAATCGTAATTTTTGGTTTGTTATGTATAACTTAATTCAATTTCGTTTCGAATGACCAGTCCTAAATTAGTTTATGATTTAGTATGTTCATGGATTTGGCATTTCTTATAATTCTATTCTAACTTTGATTTAAGAATTTGTTATCTTTGTAGTCAGTTTTAACTCATTTTGTGTCCAATTTTTAATTTGGTATTTAGTTTAAGATTTTTGTGTACAATCTGAGTCACCAAATTAGAACACAAATGGGGAGTATAGTTCTTAAATCGACAATAATGCAGTGAAAGCCAATGGTGGAACAGATGAAATGCCACGTCGTTTAGATTCAGAAGATAAAACAGAAATTTAAGAACTAAATATAGACATATAACGTTTCCTTTAAACGTACTCAAGGAACTCTAAGAACTACTGGTATTTCGTCTACACATCGTTCACTCAAATGATATAAAATATGCTTGTATTTATTTGAACAGACCGTTCAAAGGCGGGAGTATGTTTAAGTTTAGAGTTAAATTAGGTTAGGTTATTGTATTTTAAATTGTGGCGCCACAAAGGTTCGGTTAGCATCGGCTAACTTTGCTCCCCACCATCTTTCACCCGAGCTTCAGTTGAGATCTCAGGGTGAAAAGCTCACTCTCTTTTAAGTCGAACCACCAGACGGGTAGCCACGGTTTTCTAACCAATAAAAACCACGTGTTTCGAAGCAATCGTGTTTTATCTTTAATAGAACTATCATCAACGATTCTATTATACAGTCCATTAAATCTATACCATTTTTCAATGCCAGATAGAGAATAGCTACCCATGTTATATAACGACAAATGCTTGGTAACATGGCCGTTATGAGATACAAAATAGACCCCTTAATGTAAAGGATTCCGGATCGCTTTTAGTTAGATGGAAACTTAAGCTGGAAGAATATGACTACAATATAGTGATTCGTGCTCCCAAATACTCAAGGATAAAAAATTGGAGTTTTTTATTTTAATTTCAATCAATGTAATTGCGAAGACAATACACTTACCGTCGATCAAGGGGGTACTTTTACTCAAAGCTGGATGGCTCTCGGCTGGATCTAAGAAAAATTATGGAGCTCTACGTTGTGTTTTAATTAAGACAATTCGCCTAAAAATAGGAGAAAACTGTGCTCCCTAATCTTTAGACAAATTCGTATTTCTTAGTGACCAAATTCGGATTCAGAGTAGTGCCGTACTAATGGGTACGGAAAAATACACAATCATCAAAAGAACAAATTTATCAACTAAATTGACATCGTGGAAGTTTGTTCTTCGTGACAATCCTCGAGTGCTTAGTCTAACGAACATACATGCGGAGCGTTACTTTTGGTTCATTTCGCCTAGATAGACGGGTACAGATTTTGTTACAGATGGTATGAGCTCGATCAGATATGGCGTATAAGAAAACTATGACATAATCATATAGCTGCGATTTTTATTCTAACATAGGTCATAGCAAACGGTGTGGTGGTAGATTCTGATGACCAAAAAGGCGAGTACATCGACGATTTATGGTAGAAGAGAAAAGTTCAATGTTTGAAGAAAATTTTATAGATGTTGGAGAGGTTAATTAGTCGACGATTACCTAGAACTGGAAGGAGGCTTGGGATAAGAGAGGGATGACCGTTGGGTGTACGTTATCTTGAATTCACAACAGAGAAGGTAAAATTAGAAATTGTTTACGTTAAGCTGGTTAACTGATAACTAGGGCTCAGCTCTATTCATGCCACTAACTACGCCGCCGCTCGCTGCTTGCCAACTATTCTAAATACTGCCTTGCACCTTGGAAATGAGTTGCCCAAATTAATTGTAAATTCAGTCAAATTAGCACCTACGGTCGTGTCGTCAAGATTTGGTGCCTGAACTTCCCTGGCGCTTAGCTAAAACTCCCTCACGTCGCGGTAGCCGGTCCCCGGGTAACAGAAGGTAATTTAGCGACCCGTTATGCCTTTCTTGCTTCATCGATGGCAGTTAACTAATTTTTATTATTTGTTTAGGGAAGGGTGTCATTCTTTTGGGATAACTGCATTTTACCTGTCCCCTTAGGGAATCAGTAATAAAAATGTTTAGGCTTAAGCCAGGGTCTCGGACCTCTTTATTCCCTCGATGGACACAACTTTGTAATAGTCGGAAATCACCCCTGGAAAACACCGGTAAACATGAGGGTCTTGTTCGAATTCCCCGAACGAACTTTATCCGACCATGAGAAATGGTTAAATGGAAGGAGGGAGCGCAGAACTCTATTCAATAAATAAAACAAGACTTGATCGTGTTGCTGAGATCGCTGAAAGGGTTTCCACCACAGTTTTCTACTGTTGGGTGAGAACTTGATACTGATTCAACTTGACGTGACGTAGTCACGTTGGACAAGAAGAATTTAAGAATTAGAAGCTTGCTCGTAAGCAAAACCTGACGGCTTTGGGGACTTATTTCCACATTTGTTAAATCACCTTTGCTACAACCGTATGTACTAATTATGGACTAACCTGGATCTTCGCACCGGAAGAGACATGCTGCTGTTAGAAATGGGAGTGCCACCTGGTAATCCAAAATGGGTTGATCAACCACTTTCAACACAATCACCGGCACTTAGTTCGGACGCGGCTTTTCCGTGATTCTAAACCAAACTTGACTTGAAGAAACACAGTGAAAGAAACACAAAAAATTAATATAATCTGAACGGAAATTAATAAAAGCAAAATGGCATTTAATTGAGACGGTGAAAAGCACAAACTCGAAAATTCGAAAGATTCACGGGACGCCGTTCGATAAAATCAATACCGACTGTCGTGAGCTCGGAAGTTTGGATCTGAATCCCGGTCCTGCAATCCAGGCGCGCTTATAACTGGGACGGGATTGGAACGCGTTGGTGGTGGTACCTTTGGAAATTGACCCTTAAGGAGACTCGTAATCGTGGTTGGTTTTGTACGTAACCCGTACCGAATCAATTAAGATTCTAAACTCGAAGGACCAGTAAAACAATTGTATGTCAACTTAACGAATTTACTTGATACAAACACTAGAAAATACAACCGTTTCGTATGCCACTGAAGGCGATGTCAATGACGTCTTCCTTCATTGATAGTTAAAGAAAAAAAAGTAAAGAACGTAACTCCAGTGAAGTGAGGGTTGACTCCCTCCCCGGCTCTTTATGGGTTTTTCCAAACACAGGTAGTCGGCCTCTCCCTGAGGGGACAAAGAACCCAACATACCGCCCACCTTGAAATGCTGGACTTTCAACAAACACTTTCACTGTAATTACGCCTTAGTCCTAAAAATCTGCTTACACTAACCTATCGCGTTACATTCTTTACAATTTAAAAAAGAAAAGGAAATACAAACATTAAGGATTGTTGCTATAATACTAAACTAAATAAATTATCTTAAGATTTAAAACAACTAATAGTTCTTGCAACATTGTTTAATCACTGAAGTCCAATGGCAAAATAGAATTTTTGTAATTGAGCGAATTAGCTCGCCATTGTTCGTTTTTATAGTCACTTTACGAATTTGAGGCTCGAAACCCATATCCAACATGCGATCAGCTTCGATTAAATCGTTGAGACGTCCTGGTGTGGCGATCACAATATCGACGCCGTCCGTAACAGTTTTGATTTGTTCCCGACGGTTTCCACCGCTGTAAACGCAAACAGCTGTGATTTCTTTGTACTCGTATTTTTTCACTTCCTTGTCGATTTGTAGGGCCGATTCTCGAGTGGGGGCCACTATTAGTACTGCAGGTCCTCCGCGTTTTGCTCTTGTCGTTACATGACCTTAGATGTGGATCAAAGCTGGTAACAGGAATGCTAAAGTTTTGCCGGTTCCGGTTTGGGCAATGCCGATTAAGTCTTCGCCGCTCAACAGCACCGGCCAAGCTTGCGTTTGTATCAGGGATGGTGTGGTGAAACCGGCTTTTTTGATTTCGTTCAAAACTTCCGGATAATTGTAGAAAGCACGTTCGAGCTTGAGTTTCATTTGCATTGCTGGACTCTACCACGTCTTGATGCAATAAAGTGTGATGACGCTTATCACAATTACGACAATTACTTGAATTAGATGAATTAACTTTATGCCCAAAACGTAAACAGTTTATACATAATCTTAACTTATATGCTTCATTTATTCGCTGTGGTATAGATAATTTAAGAAATTCCACACATTTGGTGATAAAGTGCGATTGTTTGCAGAAGTTGCAACTTGGACTACTTGTTGTTGCGTACACATTGACTTGATCGCTTTTTGAATTTTGTCGCGACCACTTTGGAGATCTTTTGCGATTTGATTGCGGAGTTGTCCATGCTTGCTTTGATTGACTGCCATCAAGAACTTCCAACATATGACAACGTTGGTTAATGAAATCCACAAATTGTTTCATGTCAGGTAACTCGGTACCCTGCATAGACAATTCCCATTCTCGTTTTGTAATAAAATCAAATTTTGGTGAAATTAATTGTATTAAAAACGCATTCCAATGCTCGAGAGGCAATTTTAATAATTTTAAAGAATTTAAATTTGATGTTGCGCAATCTAATAATTTTCTTAATGTAGACGCGCAGTTCTTAGAGACTTGAGGTAATTTAAAAAGGAGATCATTTATATGAGTTTGGGCGATAACCCTTTTGTTTTGATACCTAACCCTTAACAACTCCCAGGCTTTAACATAATTATCCTCTGTAATTATTAACGATTCAATAATCTTGCTGGCATCACCTTCTAAACTAGATTTTAAATAATGGAACTTTTCTATGCCTGTAATGTTTTAATTGTTTTGCACAAGAGATTTAAACGTTTCATAAAAAGGCAACCATTCTGTATATAAACCAGAAAATGAGGGCAATTTAATTGTGGGAAGTTTTAATTTGCTATGAATCATCACGGAATCTACTGCAGGGACAATCAAATTTTTCGATGTTAACTCCTTCTTGCGCAATTCTATAATTGCTTTAAAGTACCCTATAGCTTTGTAAAATAAATTTTCAAAATTATCACGTTCTTCTTCTTTTGTCTCATCTAATAATTCAATGCCGTCTTGTAAAGCAGTAAAATTGTCTAGAAGAGATTTATGACCTTCAAATCTGCATTCCAGTTGACTTGTAGTTTCTGTTTCAAGCTTCTCTGAAGTTAAAAAGGTGTTCAATTTCGTCAATTTGGACTTTAGCATTCCACGCTTTTTAACAAGTATTGCTAATTCAGCCATTTTGTTTGTACGAATTATACGGAAGTTATAAGTGAGATTTACGGGCTAACCTGAGTTGCTGGAACTGATGCACGTTGCTGAGAACTATGGTGGTTGCTGGAACTGATGCACGTTGCTGGGAACTATGGTGGTTGCTGGAACTGTGATTGTTGCTGGAACTATGTATACGGCTCGATATGACCAAAATGTACGTAACCCGTACCGAATCAATTAAGATTCTAAACTCAAGGACCAGTAAAACAATTGTATTTCAACTTAACGAATTTACTTGATACAAACACTAGAAAATACAACCGTTTCGTATGTCACTGAAAGCGATGTCAATGACGTCTTCCTTCATTGATAGTTGAAGAAAAAAAAGTAAGGAACGTAACTCCAGTGAAGTGAGGGTTGACTCCCTCCCCTGCTCTTTGTGGGTTTTTCCAAACACAGGTAGTCGGCCTCTCCCTGAGGGGACAAAGGACCCAACAGTCTTGGAAGCTTTGATTAGCGTGATTTAACTAATTACCGTGTAATTAGCAAAGGTACTCCTGGAAGAGAGTACTAGATTTACCAAGAAACCATGAACAGAAGAAATTTTAGAGTTTCGTTAGAACCAATTAAAGTCCACGCTTCTTAATTAATTTAATTCCTGAAATTACTGGAGTAGAACTACCGAAAGTCGTTGGTCGGTTTTAGAAGGGGTTTTGCTTTTAGTGGCCGTGGTTTAGCTGTAGTTAAAGGAAATTTAGTGTACTTTCTGATAAAATTAAACTAATTTATTGTACGGTAAAATGAGGCAACTTTAGCGTTGTTGGTTGGGTTCTCGTTCCCGCTTGCGTACTTTCGGGGTTTCGAGTACTGAAACGACCGGTAGTGCCCTACAAGTCTTTAGTAAGTCTTTACTGAGATAGGACGGACATTGCTCCTGCCTGTTTTCTGTTCTATTCTGTGACCAGCGATTATTGTTTTTGCTAATGTTTTAGTATTTCTTCGTTTACCAAACGCTTTCGCGCCACGTGTTCTTCGAATTCTTTGTAATTTGCGGATATCGCGCCCACAATTAAGCGATCCAGTGCCGATCAGAAGCGGTTTTCCACGTGTTTACCACGTGTTCTGCACGTGTTCCCACGTGTTCTTTGAGTGCCTTTCACTATGCCAGTTAAACGGGGCTGTTTTGATGGCCTTGCCGTTGAGGACTTAAAACTCATTATCCTCGAATGCAGCAAGTTAATTGAGAGCAGAAAACGTTCTTATGAAACCAGCGACAGCAGCGACAATGATGAATTTGTCAAACCAAGGAAGACGACACGCCCTCTTAAAGAAAATAGCCTGGAAACTACCATCACCAACAACTCTTTTTCCGTCCTCGATAATGCGGAAAACAACGATATTGACATGGACATATCCCCAGTAAGTCTTGGTGCAAATAATCTTTCGCTTTCCCAAGCCACTCTTCAAATGAAAACTGCAAACCCTAACAAATCACGTCAAGCGTCCCCCGCCAAACTCCGCTCGCCTCGAGCAGCCGTTACCACTAACACTCCGGTTTCGAACGAAGTCAATAACGAAAAAATCCCCCCAGTAACCCTCCGAGACAAGTCACTCTGGTCTCAGGTCTCGAATTTATTAAAGACCAAGAAGATCAACTACACTAAGGCTCAAACATGCAAGGACGGAGTCAAAATCTCACTACCTGAAGCTGGTAGTCACCGTGACTTGACACGACTTTTCGAGGCTAGGTCAATCCCATACCATACGAATGCGTTCGCATCAAAACGCAATCTAAAGGTGGTAATTCGCGGATTGCCCGAGTCAACCCCCATCGATGACATTGTGTCAGAATTAACTGAGGTTAAATTAGAGCCAATAAAAGTGGTTCGAATGACACGCAAGGATAAGGCACCGATGCCCTTATTCCTAGTTATAGTTAGTAGGACAAACAGAAAAATCTTTGACATGACAACCTGCCTTGGACTGAAAATCAAAGTCGAACCACTTAGGAACAGTTACAATACGGGACAATGTTATCGATGTCAATTGTTCGGCCATGCCCAGAGTCGTTGTACTGCAGCGCATAAATGCGTGAAGTGCGGACTCGGCCACCCCTCTTACGAGTGTCCTAAGGCTAAAGCCGACCCCCCTAAATGTGCGAATTGCGGACTGGCGCATCCAGCTAGTTACCGCGGTTGTAGCGCCTACCCCAAACAACGACAACCTCAAATTGCTCTTCCAACAGGCCCTAAAAAACCTTTTACTTGGGCCAAAGTCGTCCAGCCTGCTAACAATGGAAAACCAGCAACGACGCTACCAAAGCCAACGCAAACTCCCCAAACAGCCCCTTCCAAAAAACCACAAGCAAACCGATTTGTTGTAATAACAGCAGCGCTTGCTGAAATGTTAACAACATTCAGCAAAATGAACCCGTCAGAAAAAGAAGCAAAAAGCTTCGCAGCAAATATGCAAACCATTTTAAGCACAGCTTTCAACCAAACTGCTTAAATGGCCTGCAAAATTACACCCCAATCCCTTACGGTCAGTTTTTGGAATGCGGCCGGGCTAGATATCAAAAAAAAATTAGAACTTAATAGTTTCATTTGCGAGCATGATGTTGACATTATGCTACTAAATGAAACTCACACGCGACCCTGTAACGTTATCAAAATTCAAAATTATCATTGCTATAGAACCGACAGAGCCGCCGGACAGAAAGGTGGCACCGCGATATTTATCAAAAGAGCGATTAATCACTATGAATTGCCACATAAAGATCTAACAAATATAGAGACAACTTCAATCATAGTTGAAACTACAACAGGTCCAATAACAATAATTTCAGCTTATAAGCCCCCAAACAATCCAATAACTGACCTAGACCTTCAGAAACTCTTTCAGGGTAACGCCCCCACAATTGTGGCAGGCGATCTGAATTGTAAGCACCCCATGTGGAACAGCAGAGGCACAAACCGTAACGGCAAGCTGCTACATGACTTCACGTTAGTCAACAACATTTCAGCCCTGGGTCCGCGAGAACCCACTCATTTTTGTATTCGTGGCGTCTGCGATGTTCTGGACATCGCCCTCCTCCAAAATGTCCCACTCCAACCAACAATCTACGCAATAACAGCCCTCAATTCCGACCATATTCCGGTCATTCTTCAATTGGGCAATATTCAAAACGACCTCCCCCCAAGAAAGCCAAAAATATACTGGAATAAATTCAAAGACAGCGTCGCTGAAACCTTGGACTCAATACCGACAATAAACACAGTAGAATCAATAGAACTAAACATTGAAAATCTTGAAAAAATCATCACACAAGCAATCGATCACTCAACTGATAAAAGACCAATCACTGAAATAAAACAAAAATTACCAGCTCACATTAAGGATCTAATTAAAATAAAAAACCGCATCAAAAGAGTTTATCAAAGAACTCTCGCCCCACAACATAAGCGCGAATTAAATCATTATCAAACAGAGGTGCGATACGCTCTTATGGATCATTACAATGATTCCTGGGGAAACAAACTCTCATCATTAAATGTTCAGGATAACTCACTCTGGAAAATGACAAAAATACTTAAAAATTCAAACGTAAACAGTAAGAAAATTCCTCCAATAAACACCCCCAATGGTCCGGTTTCAGCAACATGTGATAAGGTCGAAGTTTTTGCAGACTCACTACAAGAACAGTTCAGCAAAAACCTAACACATGCCAATCTAAACAGAGTCGAGCAGATCGAAACTTTTGTGAATGAACACCTATCAAACTTTAACACAAACAACACAGATACACTAAACCAATCACTCCACACGAAATCAAAACTATAATTAACAACACACCAAAACATAAAGCTCCAGGCCCTGACGGTATCACAAATCTGCCTTTGAAAAATCTTCCGCACAAAGCTATTATGCATCTCACCGCCATTCTAAATGCCGTGCTTCGTCTCGGACATTTTCCCAAATCGTGGAAGAAAGCAAACGTCATACTGATTTTAAAATCAGGCAAAAGTCCAAAAGAACCTTCAAATTACCGCCCCATCAGTCTCCTGTCATCAATCGGTAAAATAGCTGAAAGATGTATCCTAAGGAGATTGATAAAATCAACAGAAGAGCTAAAAGTCCTACCTGATACACAGTTTGGCTTTAGAGCCCAACATTCCACAACACAACAAGTCCTCCGCGTGGTCGAGCATTGTTATACAAGTTTTGAACGCAAACACAACACCGGCGCAGTATTTCTAGATGTAGCTAAAGCCTTTGATCGAGTGTGGCACTCTGGCCTTCTATACAAACTTATCAAATTAAATTACCCCGTAGGTCTCATTAAAATCATCAGTTCTTTTTTAAATAATCGTAAATATCAAGTAACCATAGATAGCGTAAAAGCAACAACCAGAATACAAACAGCCGGCGTACCGCAAGGCGCGGTTCTATCTCCGCATTTATTTAACATTTTCATCTCAGACATCCCACAAACGACTTCTGTAGAGTTAGCTCAATATGCTGACGACACAGCTATATTGGTCAGAAGTAAGCACCCACGTTTAATTCTTGATAAGTTAGAAAAAGCGTTAGACTCTCTCGAGGCTTATTACCGTGACTGGCTTATAACCATAAACGGAAGTAAGAGCACCGCGGTATTATTCACTCATAGACGAGTTAAACCAGCTGGTCAATTGGATATTTTCAATGAGAGAATTCCATGGAAATACCACGCAAAATACTTGGGTGTCACCCTTGACAAAGGCTTACAGTTTTCCAAGCATATTGATATGGCTAGAAATAAAGCACGGGGATGTATAGCGCAATTATTCCCGCTGCTTTGTCGTAAAAGTAAGCTCTCTTCAAACAACAAATTCCATATATACAAAGCAATAATCCGACCTATAATGACGTATGCTTCTCCTGTATGGAGCCACGCTGCCCCCGCCCATATTAACAAAATCCAGATAATACAAAACAAATCGTTGCGCATGGTTTTTAATGCACCCTGGTTTGTTCGAAACAAGTCCTTACACAGAAACTCTGGTATCGAGTACATCGACGACTTCTTAAATGATACCGCCTCCAAATTCTTTGCTTCAGCAGCCGTCCATTTTAATCCCCTCATCCGTAGAGCCGTCGACTACGGAGAGGAGCCACCTTTCCGGCTTAAACGCCCCAAAATGGTGTTAAACGGCTAACACCGCCCGTGAATTCTGACGACGGCAATTCAGCCACCATCTAATTCTCTCCACCCCATAGCGAAATTTATCTGTGTCAAGACAAATGAGCAAAAGAACCAGGTTCCGGCTGAATAGCCAAGATCAAGTCAAAGTCAAAGTCAAAGCGCCCTACAATTTGGGGTTGGTTCATCGTAATAGAGATGTCGCCAGTGATACTGAATTGAAGGGCAGTAACAAATTTACGTCAATAATAACAACCCTTCGGTAATTCCTTCTTCCAGTTACAAGTTTTATCATTACCTAAATTGTTAGTAACTCCCGGAAAGATAAACCATCCGAATTTTATGTTTTTGACCCTATATAAGACTTGCATTTGTGATAATTCAAGAGGGTGAAGGTTCCCATTCCTTTGTTGCCCGTTTTTCGATTGCGTTACCCTTTTAGGGATGAAATTATGATAAATTACAAGTATCTTGGTACTTTGACAACGGGTGTCAAAACCATATCCGACAGTAGACGATCGCGATGGTGGTACATGCTTTATGCTAAGTTATCTGCGTGGGTAGTTTAGATTAAACAGTTTCGATAATTAAACTTCTATGTTAATTCGCTCGTTTTTCGCGTTTCTTTGTTCCTCCGCGAGATTTATGTCAGTTTTGTGCAGATGGTCTAGTTCTTGGAAGAAATTAGTTCGGCATTCTTAGAGCAGGTCCTATTGACGCACACGTGTGCTAAATGGCCCTCGAGTACCGGCGGAAGGCACCCCGCTAGCGGTCCAAATTTTGCCGGTTAAAAGGATGATAGCTTTATGACTTCCCGGGTTGACTTCTAGGGTGGTTCGGACATTATGTTTAATTATCGAGCTGTTTTCACACCAATTCCTAAGTCTAAATTACAAATAGCCGCTGCCGTTGTTACATCTGGAAACACTAAACTGTTTCCGGGCATTTCTTAACTATTTTCAAAGACCGACCGGGTTGGAATTTTGTAATGCCTTTTGTGCATGTTGTTTGTCCCGCACTTGGATAAAAAAAATATTTTATTGCGACTCACTGCAGTATAACTAACTCCATGAAATATATTACAAAAAACAAGGACTCGAACAGTACATACAAGCATATTACAAAGATAACCTAAATTTAAAATATCCTACTATTAATAATTGCCCCATAAATAAGAAAAGAATCAACAGATACATCCATTATTTTATTTCACTGAATTTTGGTGAACAAAATCTCATTCTATTAAAGTTAGTAAATAACAGTGATAATAAGCAAACTATTCTAAATTCCAGTCATTAATTGCACTCAGTTATTTTATTAAAGAATGTAACTAACTCAATCATTAAAATTGTTTATTGCATTGCAAAATTAAATTATGACCATAAGTATCTATATAAAGATGTTTTCTATACAATTTAAAATTTGCGCGAACACCTTGAACTTGATAATCAAAATAAAATTACTATACTTTATCCTAACTATAAATTTTTCAACATAAAATATAAGAAACTCAATTTAATAAATGACTATATATTTTGAAATACACACATTAAAATTAACTATTGCAGAATCCTAATTTATAACGCAACGTCTGATGAAAGTTATGAAATTTTGTATGAGAATCATAACACTTTAACTAGTGGACATGCAGAATTTCATCGAATGTATATTAAAACACAAGACAGCTGCAATTGATCAAATATAAAAAATGATATCAAGAACTACATAAAGTCATACAATTCTTGTGAAAAGATTAAAATATCCTGAAATACAATCAAGAAGCCTACGAAAATTACAACAACTTTAAATAGCCTTTTCAGAAATTATTTCTTGATGTTGTCCGTCCATTAGCAGTATCAAGAAATGTAAATAAATATATTTTTAATTTGCAATTCCATACATGCTCCAACAAAACATACACCTTACAAATTAGTTTTTAGTCACAAAGTAGAATTTCCCAGTATTTTAACAGAAACACCTACAGTTAAATACAAATTACAACAAGATCAACAATTTCGCAGACGAAATATTGAAATTTGAAAAGATAAGTCCAAGGAACGTTATGATAAAAACGCAAGAATCATTTCATTCGAATAAGGAGACAAAGTTCTGCTAAGAGATAAAACTTCACAGATTAATATATGCAATAAATTAAAATCCTTATATAAAGTGTCATATAGAGCTATAGCATTAAGTAAATAACCAAATATTATAATTCAAATTGTTAATAAGCAAGTTAAAGTTTACAAAAGTCGTATCAAGAAATACTATGACTAAACAAACTTTTTTCTCTTCTTTACATGATTGCATATTACAATACAATTGGCCATCCCTAGTTTTACTCAGACCACTGGAAACTTGTCACTTACCGAAAGTTATCGTGTCTCTCATCAAAATTCGAATTAATTAATAGGATGGCTAAACTAACTCAAAAATATTGTTATTTTGACACCAACATAACAAAAACGTTGTCGCAGTAATTTAGAAATAATTGACAATTTAGTTTCCTTTTCAGAAAGTAAATTAACTTTAGATACACATTTAACTTTAAATAATCGTATTAAGCGGTGTTGGATAGTTGAAATAAGAACAATATTTAAAACTACCGGGTGATTCAGGTGACGCGGACCATAGGGATTTAACATGGGAAATCAGAAAACTGCAATATCCTGCTCCCCATTTCAATTTATTAAAAAATATGTAATTCTATCTCATAGAGCATACTTTTCTGCTTACGTGAAGGTGTAAGTGCATGTAATTACTTTAAAGGATAATGAGAAAAATCATTTTTATTAATTTCAAGGGCCGTAGTGTCCTTTTAAACCCTGCCATTCAAAGCCAGGCAAATGCCGTATCGTAGTCGTATGGTTACGACTTTGATTTGCAAAATCAGTAATCCAAATTGCAAAGGTTCAATTCCCGTTTGATACATCATACTTTTTTTTTCTGGGAACAAGTTTTTTTAACGAAGTTTATTAACATTTAAAAATTAGTTTATTGTTATTATTCAAAAAAATAATTTATTATCAATAATGACTAAATTAGGGGTGGCAGCTAATTGTCGATGAAAAGACTAGCAGTTTAATCCTCAATAAATTACACGTTAATGCTGTTTATTAATTAGAAATGATGAAAAAGCAAAGAATTATGAATAAGTTTGATCGTAGATAGAAAGTTCTTGAAAAAAATTTTTTTTCAAAAGGTGGATTTGAACCCCGACCCCCGAGTTTTAAAACAACATAATTACCGTGCGGCTACGAAGCACTTGATTTTTTTCGGAAAATGGAGCGCATCACAACTTAAGCCTCAATTTTTCAAATTATTTTTAATAAATAAAACTTATTTTCTTAATTATCCTTTAAATTAGTCACATGAATTGCACCATCACGTGAGCAGAAAAATAGCCTTTACTAGATACAATATTATTTTTTTAAACAAGTTGAAATGGGGAGCAGGAAATTACAATTTTATGATTTCCCATGTTAAATGTCTATGGTCCGGGTCGTCTGAATCACCCGGTGTAATTAATACAATGGACGCAAATGATGCCAAATTTTATGATGAGTCCATACAACGCGTTATGAAGGATGATAAAAATATATTGCCCCTAATGAAAAAACAAGTACAAGTAATTAAAACAGCTATATCAAACGTTAATGCATCTCGATCTCAAATTAAATCAGCAGAAGACACAATAAATTACAACTTAAAAAAAATAGAACAATTTATTGGTATTGGTACCCTACTTCTAATAGGTTTAGTTGAAAATGTCAACAATTAGTTAATAATAAGTTATATTTAATCTATCACGTTATCCCATTAACTATACTTCACAATAAACAAAACACATTTGCCTTCATTCAGTACCTTAATTGCTATATCAAATGATAGTACATTCTACGTGTCTTTGCAAAGTTTTACAAACTGTAATTCTCTTTGTGAAAGCCTCTTACTATATTCTACAACTCAAACTCCAATGTGCAAAAGGTACATAGTTACCAGCATACAAATTCAAATTTCAAAGCAATGTCATACCAAGATTTTTTATAGTCACCTAGAATTATGGAAAGAACTTAAAAATAATAGATGACTTTATATTTATTTAGAAACTTCTAAGCTCACAGTTGTCTGCAAGAATTACAAATTGTTCAAAGACAAATTATCAAAATTGGTTATTCAAACACAAAAGTTAAATTTTTAAAATTTTGAAGGAATTGTACAGCTTTTTTCTTCATCAAACATCATCTTTATCCCTTCATCACTTTGTATTTATTAATTCAATTAAGGCGTGACTATTAGTTAGCTTAATAGTATGTTACTTAATTCTACAAAACCACTTTAATTAAATCAACAAGTATTTTATATTTTAAATTTAATCAAAGCAACGTATTCTGTATTTTCAGTGTAATAAAAAAACTTAATAATCTTGACGTTCTCCACTTTTAATAATTTATTTAAAGTTACTTTCTGAAGTGAGACTTGTTTTTGATGATTCTCCTAAAATATTAAAAACTTTTATGAGCATAGTAATTAAAATAAATCACCCTACATTGAATGCAGGAGAATATATACCTGGATTATGAATATGGACCACATTACAACACCCATTCAGAAGTCTACTAGTTGACGGTTGCTTTGAATCTTGAAATTGATCATTTATGCTTAAATTACGGCCTACAAAATCTTAACTGTCATGTACAAAGGTACTTCATAATTATTAATAATGATAACTACTCTTACCTGTTAGCAAATTTTCAAGTTGTAAGGTAATTGTATCTTGTGCATCTAACTTCTTATTATAAAAAACTATGATTGTATTTATAGATGAGAGTAAGTACTTTTCTGTTTGTTATTATTTACGTTTTATATAAATGTAAAGTTTTCTTTATTAAGAGAGTATTAAGAGTATGTAAGAAATGATCAAATATTAATTAAGTTCATTTTGTTAAATATAAAAAGTTAGTGTTATAAAATACCTTACGACATTACATTTTTCTCTAAAAATAAATTAAATTGCTATCCCCACAGACATCCACACTCCTCACCTTAACTCTCAATGCATTATTTACCAAAAATTAGACAGTGAGACTGCTACAAGAAAGAAATAAACACGAAGATTAAAAATTAAAATTTTCAGAAAATTTGGTTTGCATTTGTTTTTTAAATTTTAGCCCCAATAATCATCTAGGCATACAATATAATTTATGAAAATAAATTAGTATAAATAACCCATTTATTTAAATTCCAAATATAAAAAATTGGCAATGTAATAAAATCTTTAACCGTCATACGAAAGTTTTATCAACAAAGTGCAATTTCAATGCCTAGACGCTCATGGACAAATGCAATAGACGTTCCAAGCTTCTAGAAACGGCGACTAACGAGATTGTCGAACAAGATTACGTGGACAACAAACACCTTCATAGCCGCAGCGCAGGCTTTAAACCTGTCAAGTGAGTAAGATAATGCTATAAAATATTAGGGATGAGGGCTATGTAAAGCAAATACGTCACTTCTGTGACTTAGGTAGAGAGACACTTAAGAAAAAAATATCTAGGTGGCCAAAAAGATTGTATACCTGATATATACCAAGCCTGCATACCACAGGAGAGTTAAACGCAAAATCCCTTTTGAAATTTTGCAAGAGATAGTTGCTGTTCAAATTGCAGTACATCAAATCCATGGAAACATCAAACCGGATGTTGTGGAACAGCTACGAAACAGAACTGATTAACAATGACTAAGAAACACTTACCAATGGAAATCTGTGTCCCGTTCTTATGCCAGTGCAGGGTCAAAATTGGCTATCTGCGTCAGGAGGGAAGTGCTACAAGAGAGACAGGTGGGTGCTCTCGAAGTTTGCACAAAGACTTAAATCACGCGATGTGTTCAGTGAAACATTGTAAATCTGAATAAATCAAAGTATTAATAAATACATTTCGCTGCTGCTACCTGCAAAATAAATATCTTGATTTTTTATTCCCAGAATTAACACTTACCAAAAGCAAGAGAATCATATTTGGAGTTAATTATATCTTAATAAAATTGCAAAAGCCATAAAACAGTAATACTCACATTTTTACGCGTACACCTGTGACACTTACATCATGATTGATTATTAACCAAGCGGAGCTAACGTCATCTCGCGGTGCGCTTGTTAGCTGCGCATCTTCCCCGGGCAAGATAATTCTCCAATAGTAGCGAGAGAAAGCCAGGGTCGGACGCTGACAATTATGAAAAATCAATATTTTGATAAACCCTGAAATTCCCGTAATGCTTTGATTTGTGTAATTATAAGTACAGCCCAAGCTGTACTGTTAACGTATGAAAATTTTAAGGGTCAAATTAGAATTATTTTAAAATACTAAAATACGAAATATGATCAAATGCATTATTTTCAAAATATTGTGTAAAATTAAAATGGAAATTAAATAAAAGTTGAGATTTAGAAGGTACATTATAATAAAATAAATGTAGTAGTAACATCAGAAATCCATTATAAAAACAATTCTAAGCAAAATTTATAAACGAACAAAATAGATATAAACTAAATAAAATGGCCATAAATTCATATAAATATTGAATCACTTATTCTACTTGGTAGTAAATAATAAATAAAGGGTGGGTGGCGTAAGAAACATTGTCAAAGGAACTGAATAATTGGTATCGTTGCAACCAAATGACACAGAGTTTACAATATATGTACGCTATGCCTGTAAATGTTAAGTACTCTTTCCTGAACTTCCTCATTTATTGTGCAAACATTTCTTATTATGTCTAAAGCTCTACCAAAGCTTGCTACCAAACCAAAATGAGATTCAATACGCTGAGCACAAAATATCTGCATTGCATTTTCTATCGAATCTATATCAAGCCCATTCTGTGTTTGATTTATTTAAGAATTGGAATAGAAATATAGAATTTATCTAAAACTCATTATATCAGTTATATGAAAAAATAAATCGATGATTTCTTGTTCTGGAAATGTTCAAGTACAAAGAATTAGATAAAGACCTAAAACAGCGTTTTAAGTTTCTTTAAAAGATAATCATATTAAAAGAAACATAAAAAGTGCGGTCGAATAACAACCATTCTAAAAGCTATAACGTCATGTAGCGTAGTGTCGTAAAGTACTAGAGTATGACGTAGCATTATAGAGGAGGGCTGATGGGGACAAATTATTACAGGCCATGCAATAATGTCATAGCTCGGAATATAAAATGCACCAACTATTTTCTTAGAAACTGTTGCAGACGCTTATGGGAGTTAATACAAAAGAAATTAGTTTTTCTGGACAACTTGTTAGTATTAAACATATTAAAAATCTAACAAGCAACATTAAACTTTTGGGAGTTGAAGTAAAATGTTTAGCAAGAAAACCCAAAATAAGAACATTTTCAAGCATTTAATTTTTTTGACAAAAAATTGAACATTGGACCGACGATATGAAGGGATGTGCATTATTATCATTATTAAGCCGACTCCAAATTTCTAGAATACTGGCCTGGGCGAGTCAAGTGTGCGCTATCTATTTGGTCGCTTCATAAAATCGATTTTATAATGTTAAACCGATTGTTTGTATTTTATTTTACCTGCGAAGGGCGAATCACGCAGATGTGTTACACAAGATTAGAATACCTTGTAACACTGGATTGTCTGGTGACATTCTCCTAAAATAGAAATGAAGGGTAATTTAATAGCATGAAAGTCAGACAATATAGTCAGGACCAAACCAGTAGAAAAGGATAGTAACGCGCATTTGTGACAGATTTGCAGCTTCCGTCTTTATTTACTTATTGCGCAGAATTATATGAAGTAGAAGCTCATTCGCAGAACTTGCTTGTAGTAGGTCAGCCTACAATACGTGATGGTAGTGGCGTGTATTTAAAAATAATCAGTAAAGCGTTTACATAAAATAATTTTGCTTTAATTTAATATAAAGTTACTCATTTTTTCAATGTTCCATTCTGAAACTAGTTTTAAATATGGATATAAAAAGTGATAGTTATGTAGGTTGATGTGAAACGCCGTATCAATTTTAAAAGTAAATTTGATTTTTATAATCAGACATTGAGTTTACTAGTCTCTTCGACGAGAAGTTAGAACCCGAATGTTTTTGTAGAATATAAACCTTCTCTTGATTTTAATAACAGATCACCGTTGACATCACCACATTCTAACAGACACGAAGGGTATATGGCGCTAAATTTTCACAGTTCCAAAAAATGTAAGTACTAAGGCCAGACGCACGATAATAATTGCATGATTGTTGGTGGGCAGAGCCCAGCGGTTCTGTATAAAATTGCCGTATCTAAGCAATCGGTTTTACCAGGTACGGTACGCTGGAATACCGTTTTTAATACTGCACCTTAACCGCAGTATTTTTTCACTCCGCCAGTACTGTTGATTTTTCATTATTTGTAATAGGATACTTACCTAATACTTCATATTCAGTTTTAATTGAAATTAAAACCATAATAGAGATATATATATATTTAAAAAATAATTTTTTTTGCTCATAATAATTTCTCATTTATGTAATTAATTATTAAAATAGTTTCCCGAATCTTATTGTAAGTATTTTAAATTCCACAAAATCATAGAAAGGCACATTATTTAATGTCATGGCAAACAACATCAAGTCGTCTGTCCTCGTTTAATGGTGTCCGATCTGTAAGAAAATATCTTTCCAATAATTAATTTTATAAAGCTTACAAACACTATGCATAATGAAGAAGATAGAAAACCTTAAGTAGTAAATGAAAAAGTTTACAATGTTCTTTCCATAATTTACCTTGCTGAAAAGTTTGTTAAAAAGCGATGTAGTTTCAAATAAAAATTAGGAAACTATCTTAACAGGTGATCGGGGGTATTTCAACATTTAATGTGTTTATAAAAAACTTTAAACAGTCAAATAAAATTTACGTTGAGCAGTCAAACTATTTCTTTAAATCAAAAGAATGTTGTTAAAAATAGAGAGTTTTGAATCATAGATATGCAAATTTTAAATAAACACCATTGTAAAAACTGAGATGATTGTAATTTATAACTGCAACTGAAGAAATACTAACAGTTGATGTGAAAGTATAAAAATAAATTGAAAATGTCTTTCAAGACATTAATATTATTAAATTTAATCATAATTTAATCTTGTGAACCAAATAATAGACACCTATTATACTCCTGGCTAGAAAACGGAGCAGTATCCTAACTTATGGTCAATTTAAAACTTTTACAAATTAAATTGTTGATAATAAATTTCTAAGCATGTTATATTCGGTTAATTGAAAAAAGCAGTTATGGGATATTTTATTAAAAGTTTGGTAAAAACTAAAATTGCTGGACAAAAATAACTGATGTTAGAGAAAAGCAAAAAATGGATATCAAAAATATACCGGAAGTTCCAAGAAAAGTTAAAAGCACATGAAAGAATTAAATACTCAACAAATATAATACAAGTTAGTTTAATAATTACGAGTCAAAACTAGTAGACGTTTAAGATAAATAATAATAATGATTATTAGATAAAAATTACAGGCGTTTATTATAGTAGATGAATGATCAATATTTATTCGACTGTCAATAGTTGATTTTTAATTCTCTATATAGTTAAAAAATCAAGTTTTCAGCTCCGTACAGGTAATAGAAGTAAAATGTGTTTGATACCCACGTTATATCTTTTGTAATTTCTCAAGAATAAGTCTTCCTAAAGGTGACGTTATGCAGTGTCACTTGCAAAGGATAACTTTTACCAAATTACCTAGTATTTTTGAGATCATTCGGAATTTATAAAAAAGTCTTACAGTACTTATAAATGTTTAGTGACTTTTGTTTTGCTTTTGTGATTTATCATTTATATCAGTTTATTTATAAAAGTATCAAACATTTGTAAATGTCAATTTTTTTTATAAATGTGTTGACATTTGTAGCATTATAAATTTAGCGAATAAAGCTTTTTAAGTAGCCACCCCTAACAAGTGCTAGCAGTAACCAAGAAGCGGTGCACTAAAATAATCTTGGGTAATACGAGCAGAGTCGATAGTGATGTACACCAAGACATTTATTTGATATATGACGCCACAATCATGGTAAAGCAAGAAGACGTTGCTTAAATTATTGTTTTCACGTACCGCCACCCTATTCATAATAAGTTATAATTTTTGTGTTATATTTATTAACTTTATTCTCAGCTGGTATTGTCAGCTTTACCTAGAGGCTACCGCTACCAATTCCTCAAAAAAAAGTGAATATTGATAAGTGTTTCTTTGGTCATGTGACCACGAGGATCTCAACTATTATAAATAATACTAATTTAGCGTTAAAATTTGAATAATTTTCAGTGGTTATTGTTGAAATCACATTGCAATTCTAAATGATTAAATATTAATTTTAAGTTGTTTATCCGACTATTTTCTCCCAAAAATTCTTTCTCTATTCTCTATTTTCTATGCCAGTTTTCCTCATAGAATGGCGCTTAACATAATTCAGTCTTAATTGTTAAAATTTTTTTAGCGTCCTTCAATCCACTTCAAGAACATCCCCAGCAGCTACCCTCTGTTATAGTAGACTACACCGTTATTCAAATTGTGATTTCTGTTCGCACTTTGAGGTTAAAATTTGAACCCTCTTTTTTGATTTATTTGTTAGCCTTTGTAGAACAATATTGCGTTGGTCGTCAATAAAAAGTCCCATACAGGGGGGTTGTAGGGGTAAAATTGAAAAAAAATTGCCTTAAACCAAGTTAGCTTCAATTAAATCTCCAAAATCCAAGAATCTTTTCTGTTGACATGGGCATTCAAGAAACAAGCCGAAACATCTAAAATTAAATTTTTAATTCGACGGCAAAGCTCGCGTTTAAATCGCCAACAAAAATCATATTTAAGCGACTTGGAGGCTGCCGTGGATTCTACTATTAAAAAAGAACACGGCACACTTAGGATAGGTTAGTCAGACATTTAGACTTGGTGACCCAATAAATGTTTGCGTCTCAGTATGAGCACGGCAATAACGACCTGATGTTTGCGTCGGCAGTAGTCATAGGAACGACAAGAAATCAATAGAAAAGCGCTTGTTAGCAAAATTATTTCACCAGCTACTGCCAAAAGATGCGAAAGGTGGGTGAGTCTAATTCTCTTTATGTGTAGGGGTTCATTATTTATTGAACATATTAATCAATTATTTATTAATAAAATAAACACTTTAATTCTTAACTATCTGGAATGGAGTGAAGATACCTGGAGATGATCCATCGTCGCTTATTTGAAATAGTCACCAGATCAGAATTATGACATTTCGTAATAAATCAAATTTAGAATCAACATAAAATAGAATAAAAAATAATTAATTAGAGTACCTTTTCTATACAAGGGGTACTTACGGCGGGTGTAAACACCCTGGTCATTGATTATTTATCTCTACCATTGCTTATAGATATTACTAGTTGGTCAACCGGCAAAATTTGGCGTTAGTTCTGGACCAGAGCTGGTAGGGGGCGATGGACAAATGTATCGCCTGCTGCTCTGTGGCAGAAGGTGTGTACCCCTGCTAAGTCCTCTATCCCATATAAAAATACTCAACATCTTCTTCGAACGCTGTCGCTCTCTAAACCTCATTCATTTCATTGTTTCTCGCGAGCGGGAGACAAACTCAATATGCAACATCTACATAATCTCGGTGCGTGAATTCAGCGTGATATATTATTATAGGTATTATTGAAGAAGCACAATTCTGTAATAATCCAAGAAGAAATTCATATTTGATGTCAATTATACAGAACCTTCTAATTATGTCAATTATAAAATATATTTTCATTTAGTTTTATACCTACAATTTTTATCGTAGTTTTATAATAAATAATTATTATTCATTTTTTGTGCCAAAGGCTACTAAAAATCAGTTTGACATTTTATTTTTTTAAATTTCTTGAACTTGTAGCGTGCAAGCAATTGAGTAATAATAGGTAAAAAAACACAATTTTTATTTTAAACACTTACATTTTTGTCTTAATCATACTACGGAAGTAATTTATGTGGAGTTAACGAAATATTACAAATTTTTAGTTATTTTAAAAACAACCCTTGTCGGTCAAGTCACACGTGTGATTTTACGAGCTACTTAATCCATATTTGATACGGCTCTTATTCTTACGGCCCGATTATTAGAGGGGATTCGATTGCTTCACTTTTTGGAGAGTAGACCGAAAAGACCTTTTGCACAGTTTGTTTTGTCACACGGTAATAATGTCGTTTTAGAACTCGGGGGTCGGAGTTCAAATCCACCTTATGTAAAAATTTTGTTTTCAAGAACTTACTATTTACGATCAAATTTATTCATAATTTTTTGCTTTTTCATTATTTCTAATTAATTAACAGCATTAACGTGTAATTTATTGAGAATAAAACTGCTAGTTTTTCCATCGACAATTAACTGCCCCCCTAATTTAATCATCATTGATAATAAATTATTATTATCGATAATAATAATAAACTAAATTTTAAATGTTAATAAACTTGGTTAAAAAATAGTTGTTCCCAAAAAAAAACGTACGATGTATCAGACGGGAATTGAACCATTTCAATTTGGATCACTGACGTTGCAAACCAAAGACGTTACGGTACGACTACGACACGACCTTTGTCTGTTTTTGAATGAGATGGTTTAAAAGGACACTACTGCCTTTCAATTTAATAAAAATGATTTTCCTAATTATCCGTTGAAATAACTACATGCACTTGCTCCTTCACGTAAGCAGAAAAGTATCTTCTATGAGATAGAACTAAATTATTTATTATATTTTAAGGTCTGTTGTTGCTCGCATTTTACAAAATCGGAAGTTCCGTGAGTATGGTTGTAACTCCGAAAATTATAAAAACTACCATAAATACGTGTAAGCGACTGAAGGTTGAAACTCGCCCTTCCAATATTTATGACCCATAACGAATTGAGATCCGAAACCGGCTATTGTCCCACGCGTTCACAGGCATGGTGTGAAGAGTGCAGCATCAAAGAAGGCCGCATAATGTTAGAGTTGACGTCACCACCGACGACGTATAGGCCGAAAAACAGTGATAGAGGCACATTATCTCGGCTTCACACCTTTTAACGTAAATTTTAAATTTACAAATGATCCCGCTTGAGGCCGCCACCTCACGATGGGGCCGGTTGACCAACTAGTAATATCTATAAACAATGTCTCTACTAGATGGTCAACCTCCATTTTCTCCAAATGTTAAAAGATGGCAGCACAATGAAACATTTCTGGTTAAATTTGTAAAAGTTTGTGTCTCGGCTAAACTATCCAACAGCACAATTTATGGAATAAAACGTGCTTACTCCCGAAACGTCATCTCCCAATTTAGCAGGTAGTTTTGCAATCCCACACCATTGTGAGGGTTGATATTAAACAGTCGCGGTCGACCCATTTTTAACATTTTAACCATGCTGGCACTTCTTGTCCGCGGCTCCACAAAGTTGTGGGAGTTTCTGTTCCGGTAGAAAATAAATAAATTCGTATTCAACAATTTTAACTTGGCCTGTCTTATTTAACATAATTGGGGGGTAATATCGGAGTCGGGAAGCACATCATTGCAAAAATTTTCATAATGTTCGTCGGAGTCCCTGCACCGAGAGAAAAAAATCGTTGGATCAACATATAAAACATTCAGGCAACATGTTCTGCACATTAAATACGAGCAATGTGTTTAAAGCGTTAAGTGAAACAAAAGAAATTGTTAACTATAATTTGTTATAGGAATGGGCTTTGAATATTGATTCAACAGTTTCGGGATCTTCCTTTCAAATATTTTACACCATTTATATCAAACTTTAGGCTATCAATTCAACAGTTCCAATTTATTGCTCCACTCTTTTGAATGGTTCATTCAACAGTCTTGAAAACTTCACTTAAATATTCAACACATTCGAACTAAGTTCTAAATTTATTAATCTAATAGTTTCAATTTATTATTTTACTCTATTTAATTATTACATCAACAGCCTTAAGTTATCAATCGAAAACTCACAATTGGGTGTTCCAATTATTACTATACATTATTTTGATTTCTCTATCAATTTATTAGAATCGCTTTCAATTGTTAACATAAGAGCAAAAGTTGTTGAAGTAAGAGTTCAATTATAGTTGGAAGAATGTATAAAGCATCTTGAATTAATATTCTGTTGTAGGTTGAATAAAATATGCAGGTTATTTCAAATAAAAATGCACATTTCTTTTAATAACACTTATATTAAGTATAAAATGACAGGTTAATACTACAAATTACAAGTAAACAACTAATTAATAAATACTATTTAACTAAATTATATAAGAACAAATAATTTTTGATCAACAATATGTATTAATGTTGGAAGATTATTGGGCAAATCTTTCCATTCAATACACAATAAATCTCTAGTTCGTTCAATCTCATAAGAGAGAAAATGTTGATTAAAAGTTAAGGTTCTTAGTTTATTTAAAATAAAATACACTTTATTTGAGTTTTGTTTTACGATTATTGATCGTATCACTCCAAAAACTGGTTGAAAATCAATGTAGTCTATTACTAGCACTAGATTGAAAGTATATTTTATTCCATTGATTTTAATCCATGTAATCCCAAGATAATTATTAGGCACATTATAATTAAGATATGTTGCAAATATTGTATATTCTGCGCTATTTATAAAATCTAAATCTTCAGACCCAGTTTCAACTGTACTTCCAAAACCATTTTTAGCTAATAAACGATGACACATATTTAACTGATTTTTCAAAGCTAGTGTAAATAAAATATTCTTTCTGGAACGAACTGCATCTGCTGCTGCTTTAAATTGTCTGTGTTTACCCTCGAAACGTATTGAAGATACATTTGTAAGTGGACCAATTATGCATAATAATCTCGGATAATGTGTAAGAAGGTGGTGCTTTGGTTTTAATTGCCAAAAGAATTCGATATATAAAGCATGATGCTCTGCAATTAATATTTTCAGCAATTCCATATTCTCTGAATTAACAACTCTACTGGTAATAATATCAATAATTTCTACTAACACTAAATACATTTCCCATAAGGAATTTTCAATTGGGACACAGTCTCCGATAATAAGAGAGAAATTTTTCGTGAAACAAGACATTTCCGAAGCAGAGAAGATGATATGCTTTTTCAATACCTGAGATTTAGATATAGATGGAGGTTTATTCTTATCCAAAAAATTAAAGAATCGAATGCGATTATTTAAGGTCTGGAGAGTAAAGAATTTATTCACGTATATGAAATTGTACAAGATATTTCCAAAATCGTACCTGCAAATACCTTCCCATATATCGTGCATCATGTCACATGATAAATTGTTTGTAAGATGAAAATTGGGTAATTTATGCCACACGCACCTCTCTTTTAGCCCGTAGCTATTAGAACATAAATCGTTTTCGTAATTTTCTGATGTATGAAGCAAGTCAACATTTTCGAAAGTATTATAGCTGGCTTCAACTTTATTGCATCGACAAAACCTACAGTAATAATTTGAGCTGAAGCTTTCTGTTAAACCTAACATTGAGTTCATTCCTAAATTGTCGCCTAATATTAAAGCTAAACTGAAATAAACTGTATGATTTCCTGTTTTTGAACAAATTTCTAATCCACGTTCTTCTAATAATATTAAATCGTTGATAATGTTTTGAAAAATCTTATTATTTCCAAATGATTTTACGTCGGTTGAATAACAAAGTTGAAGTAGAAAAATATTCTCTAAAAGAGATGAGTATTCTGGCGGTAAACACCCTATTGAAAAATAAATGCCACAAATTTTGTAAACGCCCGCATGGCTTCCTAAAGCATTACCAATTTCAAAATCATCACAATACAGAAATATGGGAATAACAGTTTTTTCCCCAAAACGTTTTAACGTTTCACCCCATAACGAACCCTGAGTTATATTACAAATTGTGTGCGACTCTTTCAAGTCCAACATATAGGAACAAATAGATTCAAACACAAACGGTAATTCCAAAAATGCTTGTAATGTCTTATGAATAGGTATGTACTGGCAAGTGCTATTCGCTAATTGAAGTGCAATTCTTGATTGTGTTCTTTTATCATCAATTCTTTGTCCAATAGAAATAGAAATAGGAGCAATGAATGAACTTGATGACCTTAATTGTTGAAATCGCAAATATTCTGACCCAAAATTTTTAAAAATATTGCCAAGTGAATCTAACATATCGATAGCTTCATTAATTCCTGTATCTGAAATGTCACTGTTAGAATTGATTAATATTAATTTTGTTTTCAGAATTTCTATAGGTTGTTTTAACAATTCTGTTGTATCTAATATTATATTCTGAACAATATTTCTAGGTAATGAATAATTGCTGTAAAGTTTGGAAACAAAAAGAGGTGTTTTTTGGACCAAGCATTCTTTGAAATGTGTGCATGAGACTTCTTCAGTGATAATATTTTCAGGATTAAACGTATTTGAATTTTCGCACATCAATAATTCGTTTTCGGAAGTAGTATCTGATGTAGACTTTAAGTGACTAATATTCTCATCAACTTTGTGTTTTAGCTGAAAATGGCGTTTTAGATTGTAAATATTTTGAAAGGTTCGATTGCACTGATTCTGTTTACATGAGAATCGTGTGACAAAATTGTGATTAATTTTAATGTGCCTAATGAGAACATCTATATTATTTAAATGTTCATTACAAACAGGGCAAATTAACATTTTAAATATTTTGACCAACAAACGATAATACAAAAAAGTAATGTAAATTATAACCTAACTGTAATAATAAATATATAAGCATATTATGCAGGTAACAAAAGACAAACGCATACAACTTTTAAAACAATTAAATATTTTCAAGATCTTTCAATATGGTTAATACGGCTGGTATTTTAATATTAGAGGTTTCTATGTTATATAAAATACGTTCGATTAGTAGCCAAATATGTTCAGATTCTTTAGGATAATTTGCATTAAGTGCATGGAATGCTTTAAAAGCAAAATCCAAACCTTGGAGTACTGAGCATGTCTGATAAATATTGTTATCAATTACTAAGTAGCATTCTGTAACAGATGAGAAAGAGGTCCCAACAACAACCAAATATGGTTGAACTGTTAGATTTAGTTCACTCAGCTTCTGCCTTCTTGCTACAATTAGTTCGTCAATGTTTCCACATGTCTGCAAAATGTAAAGGAATACATGGAATCAATGACTTAAATTTTGGAAGTAAATTGCAATATTTAGAAAGAGGGTTTGAAGTATTTCAAAACTAAATCAAGAATGACAATAATAAAACTCACTGATACAAGATTAATAAGGCTCTCTTGACACTCTGCGATACTAGGTTTCCAATGAGTCTTTTTTAATCGAATTAGAACCTTTGGTGGAATCAACATTGGTAACGATGCAGCCTGTATTGCATTCTTGGAGTCTAAAAATCAATTCGGAAGATCTATGTAAGTAGGTACCTATGTACTAAGCAACATGCACCTACTTGTGACAAAAATTGTAAATACCTTGACTGATATCAGCATTCAAGGGGCTTGTAAACTCCTCAGTAGTTTTATCTACATTCGAAATAGCTTTCACTCTATCGAAAAATTCCTGCCATTTCTGGTACTCGCTGAGTAAAGATTTGATTTGGCAATTTGGTTGTAATTGTTGAAAGTCAAATTGAATCTATAAAATTGGTTTACATATTTTAGATATTAGCCTAACACCGAGTAAATGATTTCAACATTACCAATGTATATGCATCCCGATGCTTTAAAATCGGCCACTGCTTCATATATTCTTCGACAGTGGGACTGTTGTTGGTGACTTTTCTTAAGGGAAATGTTTTTTTCCAATTTTGAATCACCAAGTCCCAGGGTTCTTGGTAGATCTGTAGCCACTGGGCACACTTATTTAACTCATCTACAAAACACAATATATATATTTACATACCTGTCGTTAATCATTATTTAGATATATTTATATTTACCAATATCAGAGGGGTTATTTAAAAGATTGCTTTTCTCTCTACCTAATATGTCCTCATTATCATCCTTTGGTAAATTATATAATCTTTTCAAGTTTCTATATTTATCGATGAGTTTTCCTCGGGGATTAACTGGCTTGGTTGTCTTTGTGGCAGGCATGCGAGGAATGTAATATGTGGACCTCGTTTCGGTTGGAAAAAGTTCACATATTTTTTCCGACAAAATTTCGAAATCTAGTGGAATGAAATGTTCTTCCCTATAATACACAACAGTTAAAAGTTGGAGGTACTTACACCCCCACTTTTAGGAATCATTACTTATTTTCTGACATTAGTCCACTAACAAGAAGACCAGACAACTGACTTCGCATTTTTCTAGAGAAACGTAATTCCTTGCTGTATGTGTTTAGTATGAATCTCCCAGTTACTGTTTTATCCAAAAACTGTCGTAAATCTAGATTATAAACATTTCGGCATGCCTTCTTCATCATGGGCAGGCCAATAAAAGCAATTTTCCTTTTGGTAGCACCATCAAAAGCTGTTGCTAGTTCAATTCTACTTTCGCCTACATCTGATGACGTTGATGGTGAGGCTGGAGACAACATATCATCTTCAAAGAGTTCAGTAGAACTCGATGCTGATGCTATGAAACTATGAGGTATTTCCGAGGGTTTTTCGATCTAAAGTATTAACAGATGTAGATTCATCTTGATTTTATATTCAAAATAATATAGACCTATGTATTTCTTAGGTAGCAAAAAAAGTAGATACTTACAAAGTTACTTGCATCACCTTGATTACTTGTTCCAGGTATCAAAATCGACATATTCATAACATTTTGATATTCCTTCAATTTGGCGAAGAATTTCGTACGAGGACCTATTTTTGGAATTAGCTCTTTTAGGCTGCTTATATCTAAACATAGCAAAGCCTCTTCATCGATTTCTTGCTCTACAAAAAAGTGTTCAGTGTATTACAGTCAAAATTAAGTGTCTCTAATAATATATGTCAAGTGCAATAAACTTTAGGTAGGTATTGAAAGATATGAAATTTTAAATTTCAGAATTACTTCTGTATTCATAAAATTTCTGATTAAAATGACACCTCAATTGTTCAGTCATCCTTGACGCTTTTTTGAAATACTTCAAATAAGAAATGAATAAGTAAGTTTTCATCATCATACCCGCAAATGCAGCAACTAAATTGGGAAATCCCCATAAGGTTAATAATTTATCCATGTTCAGAACCTGATAACAAAACAATACATAAATAATTATATGAAGGCATCTATATACATATAGGGTGAATAAAAATTAAGGAACTGGAGGATGCTGCGGAATCTGTATTGTTAGTTTTAGAAAAATAATTTAGATAGAAGTTTTGTAAGTAATTGTTTGTCACAAGCTGATGGTATACTGCAAATTATTTTTAAAGTCATACCTTGACATAATTGCAACTTGCAACTTATACTTTTTAGGTTAAAACTTAAAAAAAATTAAACAAATAATAATTTTAAACAATGTTTAACCTTAGTTTATTACATGAGATGTTCAAGTTGTTTGAAATTATTGTCAATGGACAATTGTTTAATCTTTGTGAAAAAATACCGTGAGCTACATGTTGGTACAAAGAATAAAGTTGATTTTCCTAGAAAAATATACAACCGTATATTTCAGATGGTCGTAAAGGGAGAAGAAAATGATATATAGTCTTTTACCTACAAGTTTAGTATGACGTCATCATTGAAAATAAAGCTATGTTGGCTAATTGTCTCTGTCGATGATTTTGACATTAACGTACAAAACGACGTACCACATCTGAATCAAAAGATGGTTGCTGGAGTTGGATAAAGCTAATAACAGTTGCAATATGTATTACTTACTTCTTTTACACCAGTACTTAAGTGGAAGAATGGAATCTCCGTTTTCATGTTCCTTCTCAAAATAATGCAAAATTTGTTTGCAAAATAGTGAAATTAGAGTTATTGAATTGATTACCCTATATTATTATTATGTCTGACGTTATACTAAACTTACAGTAAAAATACCATAGTTGCTAAAAATATAAAAAAATATAAAAAATATAAATAAAATATCGAAGACGTCACAGCGCTAACTCACGGCATTAAAAAATTGTTTTAATATTATAGCATCACATTGTGGCAAATAACAGTTACAAAACTTTTGTCTAAATTTTTTTATTCTAAAACTATCAATAATTTTTATTCACCCTGTATGCATTTACGTATGTATGCTGTATGACCCATGAGTGATTATTATTGACTGATGCAGAAAGAACCAGTTTTATGTCATAACTACGTATTCAAAAATATAAGCTTAGGGGTCTATTTTGTATCTCATAACGGCCATGTTACCAAGCATTTGTCATTACATAACATGGGTAGCTATTTTCTATCTGGCATGTTCGTGAACAGAGTCGTTATTTAACGATTTCTATGTTACCGTAACATGGAAGCTGTTCATGAACGACATTTGCTATTTTGTAACTGGATAACGACATGTTCGCAAACGACATTTCTGTTAAAGGACCATGTTACCGAACGGCTTGAACTGGACGCTGTTTAATAACATTTTAAGGACATTTTAATGAATTTTCGCCCTAAACCCATTATTAAATTTTATCTTTTGCATCTTTTAATGGATTTCAGGCAACAAATATTTTAAGCACATTTCTATTTTCTCACTTCTAGAACGTGGTCGTGTCCCGTAGTACATTTTTGAATAAAGTTTTGTGATAATTTTGCTAAAATGAACGGGAACCTCATCAATCGCATAGAAAATGAAGTGGAGCAAAGGTAAGAATTGTAAAGTGTTGTATTATACCTAAATAGATTTTTTTCCTAATTTTATACGATACAAACAGAAACTGAACATACGCAAATACTTTATTTTTACAATTTCCAAATATATAAAATATATATAAAAATAATAAGAACTGAAAAATCTCATTATTCTTATACACATATAACTGTTATAACAAGAAAATGGTATATAATAATTATTGTAGACGGATAAATGCTGCAGTGCAACGGATGATGAGAGATAACAGTAATCCATTTGATCTGCCGGAAGACACATTCAGGAAAATTTATAGATTAAGCAGAGAAGCTGCTAATCATGTATTTACACAATTTTCAGCGCACTTGGATGCACCTCGAAGAAGCACAAAAATTCCTCCAGTAGTGAAGGTATGGATAATTAATAATATTATTTTAATTTTACCGTTTCGAAACTTTTTTTTAGTTTTTTGCTGCTCTTCATTTTTTTGCTCATGGTAATTACCAAAAACCTGTGGGTAAAGACAGGAATAACCCGCTGAGTCAAGCTGCAGTAAGCAGAATGCTTCAAGAAGTAGTAGATGTATTTGTTGATGTTTTAGCACGACAATACATAAATAGTTTCCAACTACACTTGAAGAGGTGACTACTGTAAAGAATGGGTAAATAAGGAATTAATAATGTAATATTATCTCAATTAAAATATATAATTTTAAGGTTCTATCAAAAATATGGAAATTTAAATTTTCCCGGAGTTATAGGTTGCATAGATTGCACCCATATAGCAATTTTTCCTCCTCCAGCGCAACATCCTCTTCATCCAGGCAGAGTTTATATTAATAGAAAAAAATTTCACAGTATTAATTGCCAAATAGTAAGACTACATGTTTTGTTCTTGTGCTGTATTTAAATGTATTTTCTCTATGTAGATATGCGACTCTGAATTGAAAATTCTGGCCATCAACGCTAGGTATCCGGGTTCGGTACATGATGCTGCAATTTTCTGTATCTCATAACGGCCATGTTACCAAACATTTGTTCTGGACCGCCAAAAAGTGGGAGTGGCGGCCGAAGTGAGGTTAGGTTTTAGTTTACGTCGCCGCAAGAGTCTGTTTCTATAGTTACGCCGCGACCATCTCTTTTCATTTGCCCAAGAAGAACAAGGATGAAAGAATTGCTTTGCGAAACGCGCCCAAAATAAAGCAAAAATACTACTCGTTTAGAAAATATCGATTGTAGTTATGAAGTTGCCAAGGTCACTTTCTTAACATGGTCAATAGAGAATAGCCCTTAACAGACAAGCCGTTATAGTAGTCGTTACAAAATTGTCGTTAACCAACATGGATGTTCGTGAACATCGAGATACAAAATAGACCCCTTAGACCCTAAGTCTTCTTAAAAGTTTGTTTCAAAAATTTTAGAAGGAAAGTCGAAAGGTCACGTCAAGAAAATTTCGATATTTCACTTGACGTAAGAGCAGGGTGAGTTAGAATTCTGTTGCCTATTACAAATCAAATCACTTATGATCACATAATCGATAATCACACAAGTCGATATGAGAAGCAAAAATATTTCATTGGATTAATATAAAATAAAGCGATATTCAGACTAATAATTATTATACATACTCAGATAGAAGAATATAGGATGGGCACAAGCCACAGTACTAGCAAAAAGGATCGAGGATAATGGGCCTTAACAATAATACATAAGAGTTGGGGTAACAGCATAAGATGAACATGATTGGTATTGTTTCACAAAAATACAAGGTATCACTTTATAAGGATGGGTGCAACAATGAAGCATTTAGGAGAAGGATTGGTAAATAAATCACTTACCTTAAATTGCGCCAATAAATAATGAGATGCACAAAACTAAAGCGCGATCACAACGTACGAAACACTGTAGCTGACTGTAAAAATCGAGCCAAAATGTATTAATGTTCAACTGCAGGTCTTATGCAAACTGCTTAAAATAGCATGTATAACCCAAACATGCCATTTATGGGAGTCAACATTCCTAGAACCTCTAGAAATTTAAATTCTTAATTGAACACTCTCAGAAATGTTAAATGAAACTAGTAAGTTTTCGATTAAGGAATCCGACACATTTTCAAAAATATGCTTGACTGTTGAATAAAGCTAGTGATACTTCTTGAAGTAATATACAATAGTTTTTGCAACAAATACAATTTTACTTGAAATATGGAATTTAAAAGGTTGAAATAAATATTTGACCTTTCTTTAAGCAATAAACCAAAATGAGTTGATACTAAACCCAACCTAATGTTGCATCAAACGTCTTTGGCGCTTTTCTCTCATTTTGACAAATATTAACTATCAAAGGAAACAATTGTGTTTAACAAATATTATTTGTTGATTAAAAGCTTAGGTGGTATTTGTGATAACATATTATTTGTTGAATCAAACATAACTACGTTGACAGTCATGAAATGGTTAAAACAAGCCTCCTCATTTCTCTCAGTGTGAATATTATTTTACACTAGCGGACCGGACAGGCGTTTACCTGTCCAAATTTCAATAAGTTTGTGATTGTTTTGTGAATTTCTGTTAAAGTTAAGTAAAAAATCAATGCTCTGGTGATGAGTTGCCGCGATTATTGCTGGCCGGATTGATGAGTATCTGAAACAGGAGGGTTGATCCCTACCAGTCCCGGCTATATAGCATGGCATTTCCTGTTACTACCGACACACCCCTTCTGCGAATTATTAAGGTGGGCGTCAAGTTCGGCCCAAAAAGGGAGAAAACATGCTCTCGGACTTGACGGCTGCAGACTTTGCTATTCATTTCTAAGAAAATCTGATTATATTAGCAGAAAGAGTAAAGATCAAAGAATTTTATGACGCTTTAATAATGATAATATATTTGTCTCATTAGTAAGCCCCGAGCTTTGAAAAGTTGTTCAAGTTTGTGTACATTGTAACGCATAAGTTAAAATTATTCACATGTTGTTCTCGGTGTCATAGGAAAGGCAATTTATTGTAGTTTTCATAATTGGCACAAAAAAGATTGTGGAATTGATAGTTTATGCTGGAGCCATTTAGTCCCAGAGCGCTACCACTTTTAAAATATTCGCAATTACGCCCATTTCCTGACGACTTGTGATACACCAAGCAATAAAATAATTCAGGGCATTTATCAACTTAGCGCTGCCGTTTTATTACGTTGCATCGACACATCTGGAACTTACAGACAGGGTCGGTATCGGTGTTTTCAAAGAGGACATGAATGGATACTCGGAACATCAGAATAATAATAGTAAATAACACTCATAAATAATAAAGCACCCAGACCTCTTGCCTGGATGTGGCAGTTTGACGTTATATCGGGAAATATAATTCTGCTTATGTAATGGTGTTTGTTATTAATTTAGGGATTAATAAAAAAAAATTTTTTTTATTAAAAATAGCAATTTCTAATTGTTCTATTTAGCGTAAACAGCGGAATGTATCGGGATGGTACGAAAACGGATTGACTTTACAACTTTGCTCTCAAAGTTCGAATCCCAATTTTATAAATAAACATATTTTTTCTATAAACTCAGCTTCGAAATAGTTTTTACAAGTTTTGCACTTAACTGTTAATTAAAAGTATTCCATTTTTTCCCAAAATTTCTAAAAAAATTATCTGCAGTTGCATAAATAAAGTCTTTTTCGAAATCGCCAATTTCGTTCAGGGAATTTCCGAACATCTGGGGTTTATGGCGGATGGCAAATTGTAAAAGAATGGAATTGGTGAAAAATTTAGATATTGTTTACTTTCTTAAAAATTCCCCGCTCCCAGTCCCCCCACACAAGGGGTAAATCCTGACCCACGATGATAAAATCAGTCTATTTTGATATATTGAGAAGTCCAAAAGTGTTTTGTGTTTGAGTGTTAGTGAGTATGGGAAATCCTAAAAAGTTTCTAAGGCCACCTTCGCAAAGTCGCAAGAGAAGTAATAGATCGAAAGCTCTAATCGAATATCATAAAAAACGAAGATTGGAAATAACGACAAATAAATCTGTGCAAGAAATACCATCATCTGCCATTGATTCTGAGGAAGTAATAAGCAACAATAACGGTATAAAATGTTATTATTTATAATGTAATTATATTGCAAATACTTGCGTACCTTATGCAGGTAAGTAGATATGCGGGTAAAGAATATTTATTATAGTATGAAAAAGTAATTTATGTTACTGGGGCAGTTTTTTGATATAAAACTTATTACACTCTAAAAAAATACCAAAAAAATATCTTTACAGATTCTACTGTGAAAGTTATACAAAAAAGTAGTGCAAATATCGAAAATATTGATGAGGAAAAACAAGACTTTTATCTAGAAGAATATGACAGGTCAACAAATAGTATTTTGATTGTATTAGCAACTTTTTAGTTAATTTATTGCAGCATCATGTTAGAGGAATTGTGTACGGAAAATGTTTTTACATCAAATCTGCCTGGGCACCGGGTGGTTGATTTAGGATTTGTACTGCAATGGGCTACAACACTGCAATTTAATCATGCCAAATGATGTACCGGTACCCTCTTTCCTGAAGGTGAGAAATGCAAAGGACTTGGTCTCGTTCGCGAGATCATTTTTAAATGCACTACTTTCAAGTGCAAGGCCAATTAAATATATCAGAAAGACGGTTTTGTTACTTCGTTGTGTTTATCAATGAAAGAACGGATATTTTTGTGGAAGTTATTGAGAGAAATGAAATAGAATGGAACAAAAAGATCTACCCTGCCCTCAGTTTATTTTATGATAGTTGTGTTTTACAAGAAATTGTTAGAAGAAGAATCCCTCAAGGAGCGAAATGTTATAATCCGCAACATATTTTAAAAGCCATGGAAGTGAAAAGCAAACAAAACATAAAAAATAAATTGAAAGCACGGGCCAAATCTATAAAAAATATTAACAAAGAGGATATGAAGTCTTGTAATATAAATATTGAAGACAGCACTTCTCTCAGTAAGTAAGTATATTGTTCTAATTATTGCAACTTGTTATTAATAATTATCTGTGTTTAATTAAAGTGTCCATTCAGTTACTGCCACTACACTACGGTCAGTTGTAATTCCACCTTCAGTCGTCGTTTCACATTGTATCTGAAAATAATACTAAAATGAATGTAGAAACTTGTGGAATTCTAGCAGGAAAATTGGTTAGTTAAAAAATATTTTTGTCTACTATTTGTGGCTCATTCATTGTTATCTAATTCGGTTACTACAGGAAGAAAATGTATTTATAATTTCCCATTTATTAATACCTGAACAACGAGGGACAGCTAATACTTGTTTGTCAATTAATGAAGAAGGCATTGTAAATTATTGCTTGGAATACGACTTACTTACAATTGGATGGATACATGTATATGCTGCAAGAATTTATAAAACAATGTATTATGATTTTTTTAAATTTGTAGACACATCCTTCCCAACAAGCATTTTTATCAAGTATAGATATCCACACGCATCTATTGTACCACCATGATTATATATTATATTATATATGATCATATATTATTATTATAATTATATTTTATTCTCTTTCATGTTGCTTTTCCATTCGATGAATTACCAAATGTCTAAATACTGTCCGGGCGACACTTTTAATGAGCTTCAGTAGGTCATTTCTGTGAGCTTTTGATCTCGTTCCATAAAATTTCTGATTAATATGTTTATTTTATTAATAAATAAATAAGTTAATAAATCCAACAATTTAAAAATATTTCCATTACTGTTGTCTAAACGTTGCTTTATGTGACTTGAAATGTGTTTTACCAACTAAGCCGCCCGACTGCCCAGCTCATAGCTAGTCAATAAAACCCTAATGATCATAACCATAAACAACCCAAACCTTTCTAAGGGGCTTAGGTAGTAAGTGAGTCATTCAATATCGGCTGGAATTCCCTTGTATTTCTGGTGCTATACCATTAAATAATTTGGGGGCAACGGCTGTCATACAGGTTGCGTTCTTGCAGATTTGAGAAGATTTCGCCCACCTTAACAACAGCTCACGGGATGCCTTCTCCAAGACATGTAACAGTATAACAGCACCTGAATCTAATCTATCAATCTGATATTATTTATATCATCATCCAATGACATAAACTCGGAATTCCTTCACGTAGTGAGTAGTACGTTGCTACCCCCACACTTGCGATCTAGTCGCGGGTGTAATTTCATCAGCAACTAGTGCTTACGTACCAAAGGTACCATCAATTATATCAATAACAAATAGTGATCACGTACCATAGTTACAACATACGAAACAATAATAATAATTCACCCGTCCCTTACTAGACCATTCGGCATATAATTGCCTAAACACGTAATATTACCTTTTGAATATTACACTCACATGCATCGACTCTGGACACACACATCTCAACACACACACATGGCATTTCGGACTCGACTGCCCTGACGCCCCTGATTCACTTGTTAGGTTTTCGGGTTTTTTATTGCGTTCGCTCTAATACCGAGTCTGTTCAGAAAATCTCGCCTACACATGGACCGTCTCCAATTAAGTTAAATGTCAACACTACTTACTCTAACATCAATTCGTGATTGGCGTAATCATAAGCAGACGCAAGAATATACGAGTTTATCAAGTCTAAATCTCTAACTAACGTATCGTAAATGTCCCGACATTTATAAAAGTAAGTGTTTAAAACTTTCATAAATCCATTGATACAAATAATAGATTGCAGAAATAACAAACAAAGATATAGATTTCGTAAAACTTTATTTATTTTTATATTAATCCGTGAGATCTATACCGAGTGATTCAGATGACGCGGACCATAGGGATTTAACATGGGAAATCATAAAATTGTAATTTCCTGCTCCCTATTTCAACTTATTTAAAAAAAAAATCTAGTAAAGGCTATTTTTCTGCTCACGTGATGATGCAATTCATGTGACTAATTTAAGGAATAATTAAGAAAATAAGTTTTATTTATTTAAAATAATTTGAAAAATCGATGCGTAAGTTGTGACGCGCTCCATTTTCAAAAAGAATCAAATGCTTCGTAGCCACACAGTAATAATGTTGTTTTAAATCTCAAGGGCGGGGTTCAAATCCACCATTTAAAAAAAATTTTTTTAAGAACTTACTATCTACGATCAAACTTATTTATAATTCTCTGCCTTTTCATAATTTCTAATTAATAAACAGCATTAACGTGTCATTTATTGAGAATTAAACTGCTAACTTTTCCATCGACAATTAACTGCCACCCCTAATTTAATCATTATTGATAATAAATTATTATTATCAATAATACTAATAAACTGAATTTTAAATGTTAATAAACTAGGTTAAAAAAACTTGTCTCCAAAAAAAAAAATTACGATATATCAAACGGGAACCTAACCCCTTCAATTTGAATCACTGATGTTGCAAATCAAAGCCGTTACCATACCACTAGGAAATGGCCTTTGCCTGGTTTTGAATCGGATGGTTTAAAACGACACTACTGCTATTCAAATTAATAAAAATAATATTCCTAATTATCCGTTAAAATAATTACACGCACTTGTACCTTCGCGTAAGCAGAAAAGTATGCTCTACGAGATAGAATTATTTTTTTTTGAATAAATTGAAATGGGGAGCAGGAAATTACAATTTTTCGATTTCCCATGTTAAATTCCTATGGCCCGCTTTGCCTGAATCACCCCGTATAAAATTACGTACACTATAAGTGTTACATAAACTTAATAAACATTTAGAAAATATCTTTGAAACATGAAACTTTTACAGATATCAAGATTACTTAATAAATAATACTCAACATTTACAAATACTGTAGAGTGTTACGAATATACTTTGAAATAATTTGAAATTCACGTATTGCAGTTGGGTTGCGACGAATGATTGATGTAAAAGTGATTTTTCAAAATGTATCAAATATTTAATGATTTATTAATATTATGCGTATTGTAGTGATTCGTGCCCTTATATGCTCAAAGATTAGAAATCGAAGCCTCTTATTCTAATTTCAATTAACGTAATTGTAAACAGAATACACTTACTTTCGACTAAAATGTGTACTCTTACTTAAAAGATGGCTGGCTCTCGTGTGGATCTAAGAAAAATTATGAGCATTTACGTTATATTTTAATTAAGAAAATTTGCCTGAAAATGGGAGTAAACTGTGCTCCCTAAACTTCATACAAATTCTCATTTCTAACTCACCATATTCGGATTCAGAGTAGTGCCGCACTAATGAATTTGGAAAAGTTCACAATCATCAAAAGAACAAATTTATTAACTAAATTGACATGGTTGACGTTTGTTGTTCATGACCATCCGCGATAGGTTAGTCTAACAAACACACACGCGGAGCGGTACCTTTGGTTCATTTTGCATAAATAGACGGATACATGTTTGATTACAGATGGTATGAGCTCGTTCAGGTATGGCGTATAAAAAAATATAACGTAATCATATACCAGCAATTGTTACTCGAACATAGGTCACATTAAACGGTGTGGTAAAAAAATCTGGTGATTAAAAGAGCGAGTACTTCGGCGATTTGTTGTAGAAGAGCAAAGTTCGATATTATAGAAAACTCCATAGATCTTGGAGAGATTAATTATTTGACAATCACGTAGAGTGGGACGTATGCTTCTAGTCGATCAAGGTTGCATTTCTCGGCAAGTTTACCTATAGAAAATAACAAGCTTATGAGGCGGTAATTTGCAGGAATTTTGGGGCTCTTCCCGGGTTTCTGAAGTAAGATAATATCCACAATTTTCCATGAATCGGGAAAGTGATCTGTTTGGAGAATAGCGTTAAAGATAGCGGTTAGGTGCATAATTGCTTTCGTTGGAAAAATTTTCTGAGACTGATTAGTAATTCCGTCGGGTCCAGCAGCTTTCTTGTTCGCGAGATTCTTTACTAGAGTGAACATTTTTTTTGGCGTGACTAGTTTGAACCATTCGGTGTTAATGTTTGGTAGTGTATTTATGCCGTGTAAGACAAATCTTTCAGTTTGTCTCACGTGTATTGGGTCTAAATGTGTTGTGTCGATTGTGAATTGTTTTTACAAACAATCGGCGAATAGTTCTGCTTTTTAGTTTAAGAAACGTGTTATTCCGGTTGAGTCATTGAGTAGCGGAATAGCGCGGGGTTGTTTGTCTTAGAACTTGTGCGATGTTCCAAAGTGATTTAGAATTTGGGTTTACTAGGGTGAGCTTATCTGGCCACTTCTCGTTTGCATAATCGTACAAAGATTGTCTCACCGCATCTTGCAATTGATTTAACTTCGTTTTGTCCTAAAGAGCAAGCGTTATTCTGTAGCGACGTTTTGCGCAATTTTTCTCCAGTATTTGAGCTCTGATGAGATCTAGCAAGACGGGTCAAGCTAATGTTAAGGGGTTTGTGTCTTTTGCGTGTTCTGTTGCCCCAGCGACAGTGGCTTTGAGGCTTTTTTGTGCTGGTGATTAGGTAATTTTTGTTGTTAATTATAGGAACTGATTCCAAAAGGTCTTTCCATTTGTCTCTGAATTTGATTTAGTTTAGTTTTGACGAGAAAGAACTTAGGTCATTCGAAATTGTGCCCAATTGAAGCATCACGGGATTGTAATCTAAGTTAAGGGCAGAAAGTGCGCAAATTGAAGCTATTAGAGGACATTTTTTAGGAGAGCGATGTTCAGAACTTTCAAGGAACCATGAGGTGAGAAGTGGGTGGATTCCCTGGGGCCTAGTGTAGCTATGTCGTGTTGGGTGATGTAATCCAACATTGTTCGATCGTCATTATTTATTTGTGACTGTTCCAAAATTGTTCCAAGACTGCAGTTTAAGTTGCCTGCTGCGATTGTGGGTGTGTTGTCTGGGAAAAGTAACTGAAGATCTTGATCAGTTAAAAGTTTATTCGCTTTTCACGATGATGGCGTTAACTACGACATTGGATGCAGCAGGGTCTAGAATTGCGTAATGTTTTTACGCTTTACTTACACTGCCATTCCACCACCTTGGCCCGTGGCTCTATCAGTTTTACAAGTGATGTAATTTTCAATAATTATTTTGTTGCAAGGCCTTGTGCGCTTTCTGCTTACAAATATGATGTCTGAGTTGTGCTCGTGCATGAAATTTCAAGCGCTAGTTTCTTTGCTACTAACCCGGCCGCATTCTAAAATGCGAGAGAGAGGTATTGCGGTATTATTTTTTGTGACATTACAGGTTGTTTAGCATAACGAACATGGACGGTTTGTTTGACTTGGTCATTTAGAATTGTTCTGCTAAATATCAACATAAGGTAGGACAGAGTATCGGCGACTTTTCCAAAATTACTACTTGACGTCTTTGACGTAAAGTTGGAGGGTTTTGGTAGAGTTGGGGGCTTGGTTGTGGTTTTGAGTTGGAGTTTGGGTGTAGAAGTTTTCTATGCTGGGATGGTTGGAAAAGGAACCGGGATGAATTTTGGTTTTTGCGCGGATTTTGGATAGGCTGCGTATCCGCAGTAGTTAGCTGGATGGGCCAGGGCGCATTTAGGTGGATCATTTTGGCTTTGGGGCAGTCTTGATGTGAGTGGCCTAGACCGCATTTTACACATTTGACACATTTACTTTGAAAGTGTCCAAATAATTGGCACTCGAAATCCCGAAAGTAAACAAGCGGGAACAAAAAGTTAACCAACAGCGATAAAATTGTTTCATTCTTAAGTTCAAAATATTATTTTTATTCTATCAGAAATTACAGTAAATTTCTTCTAAATACGATAAAAAACCAACGCCACCAACTTCTAAAGTTCTAAAGTCCTAAAGAAACTTTCCTCTCCATAGTACCTTCACTAATTACACGATAATTAGTTCAATAACGCTAATCGAAGCTTCCAAGATCAACGACTCCTTAAGGGTTGTTGATCTTGGAAGCTTAATAGTCAGTTTCCGAAGGTAGTGCCAAAAACGAGTTCCAACTCCGTCAAAGTTAAAAGCGCGCCCTGAGATTTATTGAATTTATCGAACGGCGTCCCGTAAATCTTCCTAAATTTCTAATGTGTGCTGTTATCGTTTCAATTAAATTCCGCTTTTCTTTTATCAATATTAGTTTAAGTTTTAAATGAATCCTGTGATTCTTTCTCGGTATTTCTTCAAGTCAAGTCAGGTTTAGAATCACAGAAGAGCCGCATCCGAACTAATTACCTGTGATTGTGTAGAAAGTGGTTCATCAACCACTTTACTGGATTACCAGGTGTTACTTTAAATCTCAAGCAGAGCCATGTCTCTTCCGGGGCGAATATAATTGAATAATTGAAACATTTTATACTTATATGACGAATATTTAAGAATACTAGATTCACAACCCGTTCTCAATAACGACGTAATGGACTCTGATAAAAATATAAACAATTTCATAAATAATATTATCTGATTCATAGACTAATTATTTACGACTCCAGTCGATTATCATAACTGCATACACGAATTAAATGTTTCAACATCCCGATATATCTGATTTAGCTTATTTAAAATCCGACAAAAGATATTTTATATACATAGTCATAAAAAAATCCACTTTGCATCCTATTAGTTTCAAAACCGTTTTCCACTCATTATTATATATTAAATGCTTTTGCATTGAAAACAAGACTTCTAGTTTCCCTGTTTCAAACTTGTCTTTCACACTTCATAATCTTAGAGCAGAAATGGTTAGAACGACGATTTGATATTGATTCAAAGATTCAAACATTGAGTTTACGATTTTTTACAACAGCCTTGAGCAAAATTTAACAGCAGATTAGATTCAGAGAATTTCAAAAGAATTTTATGTTTTAAGATTAAGGGGCATCAAGAAATTACTAGAACATTTAAACGTATTAGAACTTATCACAAATGGAAAACCTTGTACAAGGCCATTAAAAAATATATAAAGTCGTGTGAATGCTGTCAAAAAATTAATGTTTTATTTATACCAAAATGCACATGGTAATTACAACGTCTTTTCAACCACTCCAAAAAATACTTTTAGAAATAGTTGGACTTTTGAACTTGCCCCAAAACCCTAATTTATTAACTTTCATTGATAATCTTTCCAAATTTTTAATCGCTATCCCAATTTCAAATCAACAACCCAATACAATAGCAAAAGCATTTGTCACTTAAATTATTTGCAAATACGGAACTCCTGAGACAGTTTTAACTGATCAAAGCACAAATTTTTAAGGAAAGTTTCAAAGAAACTACAAAGTTATTAGGAATTAAGCAAACACAGAGCTCAAGTTTTCACCCACAGACAAATGGTAGCTTAGAAAGGTCACATAGAACTTTAGCTGAGTATTTAAGAGCATTCATTAACAAGGATATGGATAACTGGGATGAATTTATGCCCTACGCCACTTTTACTTATAATACAACGCCGCATTCATCAACTAAATTAACTCGATTTGAATTATTACTTAGTCATCAAGCAGTTAAGGCGATCAAAAAATCACATCAACCTTGTTAAAATCATAACGATTATCAAGCCGAAATCAAATCACGCTTGCAACATGCTCATGAAATTGACAGAAATTCGTTAATAAATCAGAAATAAACATCCAAAAATTATTACGTTTCAAACTCTAATCCTCTTTATCTTTCAGAAGGAGACTACGTCTTATTGCGCAATGAGACTACTGTAATGATTGGTAAATCAAAAAAAATTGTTACCATTGTATAAAGGAAAATACAAGTTGTTTCCAATAATTCAGATAACACTGACTGTAAAATTTTAATTATTAAAAAACATGTAAATGTACATAAAAACAGACTTAAGATATTTTATAATAATACTACTAGTTTTAGTTAGGGTTTCAATTGAAAAAAAATTCTTAGGTATACACGATCTATTCCATAATTCTATTATTACTTAAAATTATTTTTGCAACCTTTATGCTATATGTATTTATATGTTTCTGCAAACGCCCAAATGCAAAAATAAACAAAAATAGAGCGGGAGAAAACGCCAAAAACTTCTTTTTGTCACAATTTTATTAACATTATCTTGTATCCAACTTTTCCAATTTTTCAAATTGTATTTTTTGATTTTATATTGTATTATTTTAGTGATTTCTTCGTTTTTTTATAATTGTATTTAAAGCTTATTCAACATTGTAATTTTATTTTATTTAGCGCATATTGATTTTTAGAATTAGTGTACTTTATAGTTTTTGTGGTTTGTACGGGATGTAGGAGTTCGTAATTAATAGAACTGTAGTTTTTAAAGATATATATTGGCGAAGGAATAATAATGTAACTGAGGAGGATAAATTGTTGCACTGTTTCTTGTAGAAGATGTCGAGACAAAGAGGAAGAGTGCCGGTTTTTCATGCCTTTTATTCACTTCTGTCAGGAACCTTCGGCAACTGTTCGCAAAGTAAATCTCTAAACGTCCGGCGCGCAATTCAAAACATATCAGTTTTTCACCTTCCATACAGTGAATTCTAACCTATCATCACAAATTTAACCTAGAGGGAGGTTTTGTTTTCCGGTGCGATTTCCGCAAAATTTCGGGCGGAGTGTCCTGACTTGGGTTTGATCTCTCATGTGGAGAACGATACTTATTGGAATCACCTGCGGAATAGGTTGATGCTTCGGTAGCTGTATTTTAATCTGGCGTATCTCCAAACGGTATTAACTATTCCTGTGGTATTGTTTCATAGTAATCAGGTTCATGTAATGTAGTGTCCCCATTCTCTATTTGTCTTATTTGGTTTTTATGTCGTTTCCAAATTCGACCATCGCCTAATTGAATTAAATAAATTAATTTGCCTAGCTTTTGTTTAGTTCTACCAGTCTCCCATTTCTTGTTGCCTATGTAGTTTCTAGCTATCACCTTTTCTTCCACCCGAAATCTTTTTACATTTTTGTCTTGCGTAATTTTAACTTTCTTTGAAGGTTTTAGTAAATCTAACTGCAATCTTATTTTTCGACCTAAAAATAATTTACAGGGGCTTACCCATGTAGTAGAATATGGAGTCTTTCTGTATTGCAACAAAAATTTACAAAGCGCTTGTTCTTTATTTTGTACCATGTTATCTAACAACATAGCTTTTAATGATTTTTTAACCGTTTGAAGGCAACGTTCGGCTAAACCATTTGTGGCGGTGTGATATGCTGGGCTTAATTTGTGTAATATTCCGTTTTCTTTTCAAAACATTTGAAATTCTCGCAACACGAATTGAGTTCCATTCTTGCTTACCATTACCTGTGGTAAACCAAAACTATTTTTCTGCTCAGTGATATGGTAGTTGGTGTAAAGTTATGTCTTTTATTATGTGGATCTCTGGCCAACGTGTATTGACATCCATCATAATAAAATAATAACTGTTGTTAAATGATCTTGCAAAATCTACATGTACTCTCTCAAACGGTTCTGATGCAGGTTTCCAAACATTATTTGAAATTTTGGTAGGATCTATACTTAGAGTCTCAATGTCACAAGACATTGTTGACCACTTGAAGAAACTTCTGGCAAGCGCTTTCATTTTGACAATTCCCAAATGACCCGTATGTAATTCTTGTAGAATTAATTTGCGTTTGATTAATTCGGTTTGGTCTATGTAAAAGCGCTGATTTTTATCTATTCTACAACTTTCCCTTAATCCTACTAATGAACCTTGTTGCACTAGTTGCCTACTAGTTACTGGTAAATTATTAATCTGGTTTATTTCGAAACAATTTGGCTCGTCATGCGTACCTGTATTATTCAAAAATGTTATATCTGTTGGTAATCTTGACATAGCATCTGCGTTCAAGTGCTCTTTGGTATTTTTGTACCTAATTTTAAAGTTAAAAGTTTGTAAAAACAATGCGTAATGTTGCATGCAAGTAGCTGAAAGTGTTGGTAAGCTTTTAGATAGGAAAAAAGATTTGAACTAGTGGTTTGTGGTCCGTATAAAAAATGAATTCACGGCCACAGAAGTATTGTAAAAATTTCTTTACATCAAAAGTAATATTTTACGCTTGTTGACAATATTTATGAGGCAAACTGTAACGGTCTTTCAGTCCCGTCCGGGTATTTTTGTAACAGTACGGCTCCTACTGCAAATTGACTAGCATCCGTCGCTAACACGAGTTCTAGCTTGGGGTCAAAATAAGTTAAAATTCTATCGGATTGAATCTCTTTTTTAATTGTATCAAAAGCTAATTGAAGATCGCGGTTTTATTTGAACTATACGTCCGTTTTGAGCAGATTACTTAAAGGATACAACGGCTTACTAAGATTTTCAAAGTATCTACCGTAATAATTAACTAAACCTATAAAATTTTTAATTTCCGTTTTACTTTTTGGCTTTGGTACATCTGGGATAGCCATTATTTATTTTTTATTATGTATCCACAATATTCTATTTCTTCAGTCATGACATTTCTCTAAATTAATTCTAATTTTATGTGAAGCTAAACGTGATGAACTATGAACTATGAACTAACACTGACACTCCTGCAATGTCTTTTAATATGTTCTCTATTTGCCTTTGCCAAATGGCTGGTGCACTAGCAATGCTATACTTTGGTAAAGTCCCTTATGGGTATTACTTGTGAGATATTTTTGAACTTCTGGACGTAATTCCATTTGGAAATATGCCTGACTCAAGTCTAATTTTGTGAAGCAATCACCTCCCGCAATTGATACAAATAAATCGTCTATAGGCGGTAATGGATGTTCGTCCACGCCTAAATTTGGATTGACCTTGACTTTAAAATTCGCACAAATCCGAATTCGGCCGTTTGCTTTAACAACAGGCACGATTGTTGTAGCCCAATTGAACCTATTGACTTTCATTACAGCGGTATCGTCCTCCAATAATTTCAATTCTTTTTTAATCCTGGCTATTAAAGCATATGGCACCCTTTGAGATTTTATTAATATCGGCGCCGCGGTTTCACGTACATTCAAATTGGCTTGTATACCCTTGATTCTTTCTACGCTTTCTGCCATTATTTCTGGATACCTACTTAAAACCAGCTGAACGCTATTATTTGGATTTGAAACTACTTGTGCAATGTCGCCTATTTATATTTTTAGTTGTCTAATCCATTACCCCCCTCCCCCACCAAAATGGGCTTTCTGTCTGTATCTATTAAGTACATATTTAACTTGCGTAATGTATTGGTGTATTTTACTGTGACTTCCGTAAATCCTACCACATTTAGTTTAGTTTTGCAATAACTTAACAAATTATAAAATTATAAAAGCACGTCGTTTAGTTCTTTTATAATTTCAACTTTCTAAAGTATTTACGGAAATCTTACAAATTTAGTAAGGTTACAGCTGCTCCACTATCTACTACAAATTTAATTAGTACCTCATCTGTTTTTAAAATACTTGTGCTAAAAATCAACAATTTCCGCAGACTCCAAAGTTATCGAAGAAATATCCATTGACTTTGACTTTGACTAGATCTTGGCAACTGAGCCGGAACTTGGCTCTTTTGCTCATTTGTTTTGACACAAATAAATTTCGCTATGGGGTGGTTAGAATTAGATGGTGGCCGAATTGCCGTCGTCAGAATTCACGGGCGGTGTTAACAGTTTAACATCACTTTGGGGCGTTTAAGCCGGAAAGATGGCTCCTCTCCGTAGTCGACGGTTTTACGGATGAGCGTATTAAAATGGACGGCTGCTGAAGCAAAAACTTTGGAGGCGGTATCTATCAAGAAATCATTGATGTACTCGATACCAAAGTCTCTGTGTAAGGACTTGTTTCGAATAAATGCGGAAATAGAACCGCGCCTTGCGGTACGACGGCTGTTTGTATTCTGGTTGTTGATTTTACGTTATCTTTGCTTACTTGAAATTTACGATTATTTAAAAAAGAACTGATGATTTTAATGAGACTTACAGGGTAATTTAATTTGAGAAGTTTGTATAGAAGGAGAGAGTGGAACACTCGATCAAAGGCTTTAGCTACATCTAGAAACACTGCGCCGGCGTTGTGTTTGCGCTCAAAACTTGTATAACAATGCTCGACCACGCGGAGGACTTGTTGCGTTGTAGAATTTTGGGCTCTAAAGCCAAAATGTGTATCAAGCAGGACTTTTAGCTCTTCTGTTGATTTTATCAATCTCCTTAGGATACCTCTTTCAGCTATTTTAACGATTAATGGCAGGAGACTGATGGGGCGGTAATTTGAAGGTTCTTTTGGACTTTTGCCTGATTTTAAAATAAGTATGACGTTTGCTTTTTTTCACGTTTTGGGAAAATGTCCGAGACGAAGCACGGCATTTAGAATGGCGGTAGGATGCATAATAGCTTTGTGCGGGAGATTTTTCAAAGACAGATTCGTGATACCGTCAGGGCCTGGAGCTTTATGTTTTGGTGTGTTGTTAATTATAGTTTTGATTTCATGTGGAGTGATTGGTTCTAGTGTATCTGTGTTGTTTGTGTTAAAGTTTGTTAGTTGTTCATTCACAAAACTATCGATTTGTTCGAATCTGTTTAGGTTGGCATGTGTTAGGTTTTTACTGAACTCTTCTTGTAGTGAGTGTGCAAAATCTTCGACCTTATCACTTGTTGCTGAAATCGGACCATTGGGGCTGTTTAATGGAGGAATTTTCTTAGTACTTTTGTTTGAATTTTGAAGTATTTTTGTGATTCTCCAGCGTGAGTTATCCTGAACATTTAACGAAGAGAGTTTGTTTCCCCAGAATTCATTGTAATGATCCATAAGAGCGTATCGCACCTCCGTTTCATAATGGTTTAATTCGCGCTTATGTTGTGGGGAGGAAATTCTTTGATAAACTTTTTTGATGCGGTTTTTTATTTTAATTAAATCCTTAATATAAGGTGGTAATTTTGGTTTTATTTGAGTGATTGGTCTCTTATTAGTTGAGAGATCGATTGCTTTTGTGATAATTTTTCCAAGATTTTCAACGTTTAATTCTATTGATTCTACTTTGTATATTGTCGGTATTGAGTCCAAGGTTTTAGCAACCCTGTCTTTGAATTTATTCAAGAATATTTTTGGCTTTCTTGGGGGGAGGTTATTTTGAATATTGCCCAATTGAAGAATGACCGGAATATGGTCGGAATTGAGGGCTGTTATTGCGTAGATTGTTGGTTGGAGTGGGACCTTTTGGAGGAGGGCGATGTCCAGAATTTCGCAGACGCCCCGAGTACAAAAACGAGTGGGTTCTCGCGGACCCAGGGCTGAAATGTTGTTGACTAACGTAAAGTAATGTAGCAGCTTGCCGTTACGGTTTGTGGCTCTGCTGTTCCACATGGAGTGCTTACAACTCAGATCGCCTGCCACAATTGTGGGGGCGTTATCCTGGAAGAATCTCTGAAGATCTGGGTCAGTTATTGGATTTTTTGGGGGCTTATAAGCTGAAACTACTGTTATTAAACCGGTTGTCGTTTCAACTATTATTGAAGTTGTCTCTATATTTGTTAAATCTTTATGTGGCAATTCATAGTGATTAATCACTCTTTTGATAAATATCGCGGTGCCGCCTTCCTGTCCGGCGGCTCTGTCGGTTCTATGGCAATGATAATTTTGAATTTTGATAACGTTACAGGGTTGCGTGTGAGTTTCATTTACTAGCATAATGTCAACATCATGCTCGCAAATGAAACTATTAAGTTCTAACTTTTTATTGATGTCTAGCACGGCTGCATTGCAAAAACTGACCGTAAGGGATTGGGGTGTAATTTTGGGGGCCATTTAAGTAGCTTGGTTGAAAGCTGTGCTTAGAATGGTTTGGATATTAGCTGCAAAGCTGTTTGCCTCGTCTTCGGACGGGTTCATTTTGCTGAAAGTTGTTAACATTTCAGCAAGCGCTGCTGCTATTACAGCAAATCAGTTGGCTTGTGCTTTTTTTGGGGAGGGGGCTGTCTGGGGAGTTTGCGTTGATTTTGGTAATGTCGTAGCTGGTTTTTCTGGGTTAACAGGCTCGACTATTTAGGCCCATGTTACGGGGTTTTTAGTACCTGTTGGAAGAACAATTTGAGGTTGTCGCTGTTTGCGGTAGGCGCTACAACCGCGGTGGCAGGATGGATGCGCCAGTGCACAGTTCGCACATTTAGAGGAGTCGGCTTTAGCCTTAGGACACTCGTAAGAGGGGTGGCTAAGTCCGCACTTCACGCATTTATGCGCTGCAGTGCAACGACTCTGGGCGTGACCGAAACATTTTCTTCGATAGCATTGTCCCGCATTGTAACTGTTCCTAAGTGGTTCAACTTTGATTTTGAGACTAAGGCAGGTTGTCATATCAAAAATTTTCCTGTTTATCCGTTTAACAATTATCAGGAATAAGGGCATCGGTGCCTTGTCCTTACGCGTCATCTAAACCACTTTTAATGTCTCTAGTTTAAGCTCAGTTAATTCTGGGACAAAGTCATCGATGGGGGTTGACTCGGGCAATCCGCGAATTACCACCTTTAGACTGCGTTCAGACGCGAACGCATTCGTATGATATGGGATTGACCTAGCCTCGAAAAGTCGTGTGAAGTCACGGTGACTATCAGAATCTGGGAGTGAGATTTTGACTCCGTCCTTGCACGTTTGAGCCTTAGTGTAGTTGATCCTCTTGGTCTTGAGTAGATCCGAGACATGAGGCTAGAGTGACTTGTCCCTGAGGGTTACTGGGAGGATTTTCCCATTTTTATCTTTGTTCGAAACGGGAGTGTTGGTAGTAATGGCTGCTCGAGACGAGCGGAATTTGGCGGGGGACGTTGGGCGTGATTTATTGGAATTCGAGACTTTTTTTTTAAATAGTGGCTTGGGAAAGCGAAAGATCGTTTGCGTCAAGACTTACCGAGGTGTCCATATATTCGTCGTTATTGTCCGTATTATCCAGGGCGGAAAAAGAATTTTTTGTGGCGGTATTTTCATATTTGGTTTCCTTAATGGGGCGTGTCGTCTTCTTAGGTTTAACGAATTCGTCTTCGTCGCTGCTGTCGCTGGATTCATGAAAACGTTTTCTGTTTTCAATGATCTTGCTGCACTCGAGGACAATGATTTTTAAATCCTTGTCAGCAAGGCCATCGAAACAGCCCCGTTCCACTACCATAGTGAAAGGCACTTAGAGAACACGTGGAGAAAACGTAGAGAACACGTGAGCAACACGTGAGGAGCACGTGTAGAACACGTGGTGAACACGTGAAAAACCGCTTCTTGTCGGCACAGGATCGCTAACCAAGGGCGCGATATCCGCAAATTAAGATGAAGTCAAAGACTACGTGGTGCAGAAACTTATTGTGTAACGAGGAAATGCTAATACATTAGCAAAAACACTAATCGCTGGTCACGGAAAAACACAGAATAACACAGAAGACAGGCAGGAGCAATTACCGTCCTATCTCTACCACGTACGCTGCTTGACTATAAGAAATATCCTCCAATTGGTTGGTCTCTTTCCTCGCTTGCTTTTGCTGCTTTAAACAGACTTTCTTAACAAGGCCTTTGACCCTGCAAAAATCGCATACCAGATTCTGTTTTGGGCACTTGTTTGAGAGATGCTGTGTGAAACCAAATCTATAACATTTCTCATTAACTAGTCCCACTGGTCTTTTATTTAAAAATTTGTTTGGAACGACTGCACTTTTATGTCTGTATTTGTCGTTGATCTGGTGCACGTTTTGCTGCCTATATAGTTTGGCTACGTCCCTGGTGTTAATTTTCTTTCAAATTGCAATTTTAACTGCTCTCTCTTCTATCAGGCCCTTGACTTCCAGCAACCTGCATTAAACAGTTTTGACCTTCATTTTTGCTAACTAACCCAAAATAAAGCAACTCAATTAAATTTCCATCTTGTGTTTTTTTAAAGTCAAATCGCCGGATCGGTAATATCGGGAAGGAGCTCACAACAGGTATCATAAAATGAGTCTTGACAATGTCTTGCCGACAAAAATTTCCAGAGGCGCTGGAGTCGCAAAATTGGAATTATTTTCGTGTTTACCCAAACTTGGATCTAACAGATGTTGATTCATAGCATTCAATTTCTTTGTTAGGTGTTCAACTCGGCTATAAACGTATTAAATAGGCCCTCTAGGTTCCTAGTCCTTTTGTCTTTTGTCCCTCTTGGCGTAAGAGAAGGTAAACTATTAGTAGGATAGCTGCGAAGCTTTGAAAAATGTTGCGATTAGGGTGCGGGTAGATATTATGTAGTTTGTACTCGGTTTCATTGAGACGAACAAGTAGCACTATGCATCCGCCGAGTTCACGGAACTGGGCGGTTGCTTTAATTATTGTATATCTTTAATGATGATTTTTTTTCACCTTCCTTGGGTCACAAATGTTTATGGTCGTCCCTATAATCTTCTAAGTTGTGACACCCACACTCAAGGAACTTTCGATTTCTTCTTTCAGTCCTTTGTTTCACTTTTATTTTGAAATCAGTTTTAAGAGAGCTCAATTGTGTTATACAAACTATATTCAAATCTAAACTTTGAGTATTATGTAGTAATTTTATCCATCATAAGTTTAGTTTTATTGTAAAATGGGCAATTAAATGCAAATAATTAAACTATGCAAAGCGACATAAGAACAATCGGGGTCACAAACATGATTTTTTGATAGAAGAAATATAAATTAATGCTTTATTGATATCAAAGTTAATAGCTTGCTTAAACTAAGCATATTTCTACAAAATCTAGTAAAAACTAGAAGAATGAGGATGTGTCAATATGTGATCATAGTCACATCTGTTAAAAGTAACACTTTTGTTGCTGTCAATCTAGTACTCAACTACATTCGAAGATGTGTTCGCCTTGTATTTGAACTTTTGTTTTACTATAGATTTTCACATAATATTTTTCCAGTATTTTTGGGAACTGCATTGTCTGTAATTATTGTGTAGCTTATCAGCAGATAATTTATGGAGGTCTCCTCGTGCGACTGACGCCACGGAACCGATAGGGGCAATATAAATTGCAAAAATTAATAATATTCTGACCGAAAATTACCCCACCTCGACCTAAGAGTTTTTTTAATCATATTATGATCATATAATCCAACATTATGCATGCAACTTCGAAATTGAATAACTAATAATATTTTATTCCTTATTTTTGTCCGGTTTTTGTTGCATAAACAAAACCATTATGACCGTATTTAAAAATTTACAAACATGGTTCTATTATGTATAATTTTACTTATTTAAGAAAGGGTAAAAAAAGGTATTTTCAAACAGTGTGAGCGCAGGCACCCAAAGTTTCTGTATCTACTACGAGGGCTGACAATAAAGTAAGGTCTCCAATTTTTTTTTTCATAGAAAATGACATTTATTTACAAAAAGCGATACACCGTTGGAAAGGCCAAGGTCTTGGCTACTTTTCTACATAATCGCCATTTTTTTCCAACACCTTGCGCATCCGCACGATGAACTTGTCTATGCCGGCAGAATACCACTCTCCGTCCGCCTCACGCAGCCAGGTGTTGACCTCTTTCTGAACCTCCGCGTCACTATCAAACTTCTTCCCTCCGAGATGTTTTTTCAGGGCGGGGAACATGTGGTAGTCACTTGGGGCCACGTCGGGACTATAGGGAGGGTGATCGATGATTTCCCAGCCAAATTTCTTGAGCAGGTCAAGGGTAACCCATCGGGCAGAAACTTTGTGATACTGCAAGTTGTTCACAAGGATATGACGGATTGTTTCGCTGCTACACACTCCTCCAAGCTTCTCTTCCAAGTCCCTAATTGTCGCACGGCGGTTTTTGAGCATTTCTGCCTCCACTGCTTGAACAATCGCATCCGAGACCGACGGTCGGCCACTTCTTTCCTCGTCGTGAACATTAGTGCGCCCGGAATTGAACTCGCGGCTCCACTTACGCACGTTTTTTATGTCCATACACTTTTCCCCGTAAACTTCAACTAGTTGACGATGGATTTCAATAGGTGTCACCTTTTTCTCACTCAAAAAACGTATTACAGAACGCAATTCGCACTTGGACGCTGACGCGAGGGGTACCTCCATCGTTGACGGCTGCTCAGCCAAGACTGAGCGGTCGGGGAAGCCCCACCCAGCAGCAAAGTGGTAGTGGGGGAACCAAGGAACACGGCGGTGTTGCCAGATTTCGCCTAGCGCGTGATCCGGCGAAGTTGCAGCGTTGGAGACCTTACTTTATTGTCAGCCCTCGTACAATACTCGGACTCGAATTTAATATTTTTATTATGTATTTAAAAACTAACATCGACAAAAATTTAGAAGATAAACAATGACATGTTTATTACAAGTAAAGAAAGAGCTCTTGAGGTAAACAGTGCAGCGGATCGGGATTTAGGAATAGCAATAAATTAGTAATTGAGGGGAGCGTATTGTCCCAGATGGTGGATACGGTTGTAATTTTCTGGGAAATTTTGAAATATCAATTATAAGTGCAACAAGGGATGACAACAGCCGCTCATAGTTTAAACGGGTATCGTATATAAAACTTGTGTTTGTTGTTCCAGTGCAACTAAGAATATCTTTGATAGCTGAGAGAGTAAATACTTGATTATGATTTAACCTGACGTGACAAAGTCACGTTGTACAAGAAGAACAAAGAAATTAGAAGTTTTCTCGTAAGCACAACCTGACTAGCTATGGGATTTATTTTTACATTTGTTAAATCACGTTTGCTACAACCATATGTTCTAATTATAGACTAGCCTTTATCTTTGCCCTAGAAGAAACATACTGCAGCTAGAAATTAGAGCAACACTTGGAAATCCAAAAAGGGAATCACTTTCTACACAACCACTTACACTTAGTCCGGATGCCGCTCTTGCGGATTCTAAACCTGACTTGACTCGAACAAACACAGAAAAAGAAACGCCAAATGAACTTAAAACCCTAAACTGAAATTGATAAAAATAAAATGAAATTTAATTGACGCCGTAAAAGGCGCAAATTTGAAATCTCACCGGACGCCGTTCGATAAATCAACACCGACTCTCGTGAGCTCGGAAGTTCGGATCTGAATCCCGGCCTGGTCTCAGGGCGCGCTTATAACTGGAACGGGGTTTGAACGCCTTGGTGGTGGTACCTTTGGAAACTGACCCTTAAGAGATCTCGTAATCGTAACTGATCTTGGAAGCTTTGATAGGCGTTATTCACCTAATTACCGTGTAATTAGTGAAAGTATTTCTGGAACCGAGTACTAAATTTACCATGAAACTATAATAGGAAAAAGTTTACTGAGGTAGAACTACCAAAAGTTGTTATTTGGTTTTGAAAGGGGCTTTGTTCTTAGTGGTGGCAGTTTTAGTGTACTTTCTGGTAAAATTACAATAATTCATTCTACATGAAAATGAAGCAACTTTAGCGCTGTTGATTGAATTTTTGTTCCCGGTTGCGTACTTTCGGGATTTCGACGATTTGTGGCGCCCTTCAATTTGAGGTTGGTTTGTCGTAATATAGATGACGCCAGGGGTACTGAATGTAAAGATAGAAACCCTTCGGGAATTCTTTCTTCCAGTTACAAGTATTATTATTATCTAAATTGTTAGTAACTCCTGGAAAGATAAACCAATCGGCTCTTATGTTTTTGATCCTAGATAAGGCTTGTATTTGTGTTAGTTCAAGGTGGTGAAAGCTCCCATTCCTTCGGTGCCCGTTTTTCGATTGCGTTACCTTTTGGGATAAAACTATAATAAAATACAAGTATCTTGGTACTTTGACGACGAGTGTTAAAACCATATCCGACAATAGACGGTTGCGGTGGTGGTACATGCTTTGCGCTGAGTTACCTACGTGGTAAGTTTAGATTAAACGGTTTCTATAATTAAACTCTTTGTTAGTTCAATCGTTTTCGCGTTTCTTTGATCAACCGCGAGATTTATGTTAATTTCGTGAACATAGTCTAGTTTTAGAAAGAAATTAGTTCGGCATTTTTAGGGACAGGTCCTAGTGGCTCACATGTGTACTACATAGCCCTCGAACACCGGCGGAAAGCACCCTGCTAGCCGTCCAAATTTCGCCAGTTAGAAGGATGATAGCTTGATGACCTTTAGTGTGATTCAAACATTATGCTTAATTATCGAACTGCTTTCATACGAATTCTTAAGTCTAAATTACAAATAGCTGCTGCCGTTCTTACATTTGGAAAGAGTAAATTGTTTCCGAGCATTCCTTAACTATTTTGAACTGTTTTGAAGCTAACATTGAAACGCCGTTAACTTTGTTTCGAAAGAGATTTTAAAACGTCGTTTTCTCATTTCGGTATCGACCAAAAATTAATAATTTTCATTCAAATATATATAAAAAAAATTGGGTAAAATTTTTTAAAGACTAATAATATTGATGCGAAGTTACATTTATTTTTAAATTGTCATCAGATTTTCTCCGCAAGAAAATGATAACACTGGAATCAAAATCCAGTAAGCCAACGGTAGTAATTAAATATTTCAGATTGCACCATCGATTTTAAAGCTAAACTTTATTTCTTATCTGTCTACCTGCTTGGGGAGAGTGGTCATTAACATTTGAAATGGAAAGCCCATATCTACTGTTATCCTATTTCAGACGGAACATGAAATCTTTAACCGTAAAAGAAGAGAAATTCAAGTCTAAATATATTTTTATTCAAACATAATATATAAAAAAATAAAATATTTAAATTTTATATAAATACAAATACATTTCAAATGGAACGTCTGGCCCTTCTTTGAATCACGCATTGCAGTGCCGGACTGCAACCGGCTACAGGCCTTCCCAATAGGCCGAGAACTGGCCGATTTACTTTGTAATCTGAAAGAAAATTAATCAGTAATTAAAGCCTCTAACAGACCGTTTTCATTTCGTTAAAATACAAACATTCCATAATGTAAAGATATTTTTTTAAGAACATAGTAAAAGAGGTCGTTTACATACCATACGCATTTAATATTATGTATAAAACCCATCTGCGGCAATGCAGGCTTCTAATCTTCCGGGCATTGAGCCTACTAAGGTATGGCAGATATTTTGGCCCTCAAAAGTCCTCCAGACCCCAATCGCATGAGCTGTCAACTGCTCTATGTTGCGCTCACGGAATCCATGAAAACCTATGTCTCGTCAGTCTTAAACCATCTGAGCGCAAAGGTTTTCAATGGGATTGAGATCTGGAGATTTTGTTGGCCACTCAATGCGCTCAACTTGGGGGTGAGCAAGAAACCATTCCTCCACGATTTCAGCCCTGTGGATCGGAGAGTTGTCTTGGACAAAACCCACAGGTCCATGAAGCTTAATTTCAAGCATTGCTGCCAGGGATTTTTCCAAAATTTCTATATATTGACGAGCCGTAAATCTTGAAGGACAATCCCGGTGAAGCTCGCCGGGACCCCTGGCAGTCATACACCCCCAAAAACCTGCATTGATTCTCCCGATCTGCTAATTTGGATTTATATGAGCCGCCTGAAATCGGGTCCCAACCTCCCGATGCTCTATATCTCTGGCTTGTTGGAAAGTGGAAAATGTTTTCTTATCCGAGAAAATCACCCGTGTCCAATCCCGGTAGAGTTTAGTATGGCAAAAAGCTAATCTTACTTCAGGATGCCGCTGAGTAACACCGGGCTTTTTCGCCGGTAATTCGCCGACAAATAGTGTTCGTTGACCAATTTAAAAATAATTGTTCACCCTGTATTGTCGCGTTTGTGAAAGGAACTTCCCTGGCACATTCCAAAATGACCTCGTCCTCTGCTACTGTGGTAACTCGTCTCGCCCCTGGACGAACAGTTTTTAGAGGACGAGGTCCCAGTTCTGCACTTCTAGCAATTCATCTTTTAACTTGCTTAACCTGTAACATGCAGATACATATTCATTAACAATTATCAAATTCAAATTTACTACAGTCCTCATGATAACTCATGCTATTCAACTCGAAAACAAAAATGACCAGAGTCAATAACTTTTTACGAATAATAAAAATTGCTACTTACCGATAAATCACCAATGAAGTAATTTGGCTTGGACTCATGCCAGATTAAGCTAAACCAACTATCATTCTTTGCTTTTCCAAACTGGACTTTGTTTGCCCTAATCTTCTACCCATTTTAACAAGAATTACAAAATTTAGCAAGCCGGAAACGTAAAATAAAAATACACAAAAAGCAACGACAACATACAAATATCACAGGAACTTCCAGACATTTGAACCCAAATTTTGTTTTGAAGGGTCTCATATATTTACCTACTACAACAGTTTCAAAACTCTTTAGAACTAATGGGTTTTCCCAAACATTTTACCTTACTTTTAACAATAGATATGAGCTTTCCGCTTCAAATGTCAATGACCACTCTCCCCAAGCAGATAGGCAGATAAGAAATAAAGTTGAGCGGTAAAATTCAATCATCCAATAGATGTGACTTCCCATGAAACAATTGGAAAATGTATAAAACAACTAATTCTTTATATACATAAAAATTAAAACCGATTCAAGAAAGTATTTTATACTTGGATCCATCCAAATTATCCATCGTATGCTTGATTAATATTCGCTTGGCAGGAATTCTAGAATTTCCGAAATTAACTCAGATAATTTGCATTACATATTGAAATTTATAAGAAAGGAAATAATAATGTAAAACCGAATCACTCAAATACGATTAACTAAATCAGTCAATTTTATTATTTATTGATTATTCAATTAGTCAAAATTACAAAGAATAGCTTAAATCAAAATTTCGGGCATTTCTGTTAGCTGACATTGACGGCAACTTTTTACATTAACTAAATATCGCCATAATGTAATGTTACAAAGCATGCGTCAGCGATGTCTGCTGCAAACTGTAGAGACGGGTGACATTGGCGGGTTATTTTAAAAATTAGACGACAACCTTGCATCGCAGCGCACACTGACTAGCTAAAGAAAGCAGTTTTGAGCGTTTTCTCACGACCCAGATGATTTTAGGTGGACATTTGTAATGGCGTCGATTGTACAACGACATAACAGCCATTAACACATAGACGCACACTTACCTCTAAAAAAAGGGCGGCGTACTAAAAATTGTAAGTTATCGTTCAAATGTCGCCAATAAAAGAGAGACACTCAGAGCTCCTAATTATACTTAGGTCAGCAATAATTTTATGACTTGTTCGGCACAAAATTTCCAAAACGTTGATTAATTAATAAAAATTAATAGCGCACACGAACAAATCTCGATCACTACAATCCACAATAGCGTCCTTTTAAATAAAACTTTTTGTGTGCCATGCCGATATCATTGCACAAACAATCAAAATAAGAAAAACTAAAAAGGGCGCGATTTGCGCGTAACTTGAAATAAAAATATTCACCAGAAACAGAAACATAAACATTTTCTTATCTTGCACACTAACGAAAAAACCAAAGAAAGGAAACGAGGAAAGATAACTTTAATAAGGCAGGAGGCTGGACAAGTCAAGATGGACCAAAGTCAAAATTAAAACGTAGCACATCCACATATGTAACATTGCAATTGTTTGTATATAGTGTAAGAACAAAATTGTACATTTTATTAAAAAAGTTATCACCAAATTCTATAATACCAACTCCATCAAGTAATTTGTAATGCCGAACATTAGCCTTCCAGCACAGTTTCTTTCCTAATCCATTGAACTGACTAGTGGTGTCACATCCAATTAAAACATGAAATGCAGATAAATTTTTTAGAAGAGAAATATTTATATATATCTCGTGAGGAGGAATAAATTTCAAGCAATTCTGTGTGCCAGTTTTCATCCAAACCTCTTCTGTTAATTGATCCTTAAAGTCGGCAACAAGAACTAACACATCAGTGTCTCTGCAGCTTATATTGCATCTAGCGTATCCAGCTTTCTTTGCCAAAAAGATTTGTAATAACATTCTTATATCTGGTTTTTCGTGATCAGAATTTAATAATTTACCTACAAGTTGAAAATTACTTTTAAATTGAAGAATATCTTCAAATCCATCACTCCTAACAAACTCCAAGTTAGCAAGTTAGCGGGTTTTTAATTTTCAAATAGATGCTTAGACAATAAAATTGTCAATTGTTTTTTATTGAAAATAGAATTGATGAACAAATGATATTTTTGTGGAGTGGTGCGTCAGTTAAATCTATTATTCGGTTAAAAGCCATTTCGGAGCATCTTTTAATGCGCGTGGAATTCTTAAGGCTGAATTGAAGGCTGAGCTGATATTTGTTGCCTCTATCCTACTTGAATTAAACGTCAGTCAAGAAGCGGTGCTTATATTGCCTATCTCTTTCATTTGGACATGTGCAGGCTAGTATGATAAATAATGTGCTGCGGACTTTAGTGTATTGATTTATTACAACTAATATATTTGTATGATGAAACGTCGCCAAATTCGCCCTCGCCTGTTGAAGGTGCTGGAGGGTGGTTGGACTGGCTGGTGGCCGAAAAACGTCTGAGGAGTAAACAGGTAGTGCGGTCCATCCACTGGACCAGATACCTGTACAACCCCCACCTCGCACAGGGGTAGGGGTACATCACCTGACGTGACTGTACAGGACATAACCGACGTTTCTGCATTATTTACGACCATAACCGTAATCAGCAGTGCGCTTGCAATGATTTCAAATAATAATAATGCGGGCATTATTGCGGTGCAGAATTTTACGACTATTTACCGGCGCGACTAGAACATATATTACATATTTACAAGATTGGGTATCGATTATTCTATCGATTTCACTTTACTGAAGAAGTCTACATTTGGTTCTTGACGCCGACATATTTAAGTTTATTTAACAAAATCAAACTAATAATTAAGATTCTTAGAGGGTTGGTTTTGCTTTTAATTATTGAATATTTTATTTCATAATTTTGGATCCCGCTTGTACCGACTCCGGCCGACATTGTAAAAGTAACAAAGTTAGTCTCTATTCCTTTTGCTGGTCAGACTAGCAAAATAGTTACCCTTCGAAAAACGATTGGCATTTTTTTGTCAATATCTCTCGAAACGTCCTTGTCGTTTCACAAACTCCCTCCGAATCGTCATAGTCTGGTCCCTAACAAATCATTTTAATTAAATTAATTTGTATAACATTGTTTAGAGGATGTTTTTGAAATACATACACAAAGAACGAAATTGGAGAAAAAATTATTTCCATAGTCATATGTTTTTAATAGACCAGATTTGGACAAAAAAATAATTACGTGGAAGTACTCTATTAGTTGAAGTGAAGATTTTATCATTACCTAAATGTTTACCAGATCAGTATCATGACATTTCGTAATAAATCCAATTTAGAATCAACATGAAATATAATATAATATAATTAATTGAAGCGATTTTTTCTGTTTATTCTATGTATACTAAACATTAGCCTTGAGTGAGTGTGAGAAGTGTGAATCCCATGTAATTTTGCGAATAAGAAAAAGTATTCCAGCCACTAGGCGGCGCTCCGCTTGGAATACTTGAAGGCCATATTTTAGCAACCACACAAGCAATTGCTCCAAAACTGTTATAAAATCCCTGTTACTTCTTTTACTCCATAGGTGTCAATAAGTTTTTAAGTATCATGAGTGCGAGAGAGACGTAACGATTATTCAACTCAACAAGCAGCGAGTTCAGATTGTTTATTGTTTTGACGAAACTCGATACTCATGTTGATTATTATGCCATATAATCGAAATGGGATCAGAAACATTTTAATATAACTTGGAACTTCACCGCACAATTTTCTTCACGGTGTAGTAAACCAGATTTGTCAACTTTTCTTGCAATTGCACGCTTTACAAATCATATGTGCCATTTTTTGCTAGAGATGCTTTGTATAAATTTTTCACATGACAAGCATCGTAAAAACTGTCTAATACATTTGAGAGATATAGCGCGTTTACTGCTTTGTTTGAACAACAAATTAGCTCGGTCAAGTTAGCCCCCCACTTTCAGATTTTAATTACTTTTCTCCATGTCTCTTCAACTGAAAATTTTAATCGTTTCTAGTTAGAAGCAAAATTCAATAATTTTTCTTTTAAGATTTGTGATGTTGACAGTAAATTGAATTTTACGAATCATTGTCATTACTATTTTGAAATTCTCTGAAGAAGCACGAGGTTTCTTCACTGCTTTCATCATAGATGTATTGTGTTGTATGGCACGAAAAGAAACATATACAAGTGTTAATTCGTTTTTCTATCTTTCTTCAAGTATAGAATTATTAATCATAATGTCACGTAATAAATGCGTTTACTTTAAGTGTAATAATTCAAGCTACAATAATCCAAATTTTTATTTGTTTTGGATTCCACAATGTGATTTATTACTAGTGGTATGGCTTTGGAATATTGTAAATCCTGCTCTTTTTCATTTAGAAAAAGAACAATTTGTTTCAAGACATGTGTGCAGTAACCATTTTAATAAAAACTACTTTTTGAGCGACAAGAAGTGAAAACAAAATGCTGTACCTACACATCATAAAACTATACTGTGTCTGGAAAATCAAACGCAAACTGAGGTAGAACTTGCCTTATCTTCATATTATAAATCTTCAGCTAACTATGATCAAATGCTGGATATGGGATTTATTTCGCCATCAATTTCCATTATATACAAATGTCTAAGAATTTTTTCTTTAAGGACTGTCACTAGCAGTAAACTTTTCAAAGTCTTAAAGTCCAAAAGTTTTAGTTATGTCAGCTTTAGAAAGAGAGTGCAGTTTACTAATAGATGAAATATCCATTAAAAGGAAATTCACATATAATGAAAGACTTGATTTTATCGAAGGATATCAAGGTCTGGGTGAATTAGGACGAAGCTCCGATGTCGGAACTCAAGCTTTAGTCTCTATGGTCCGTGGATTAATGAGAAGTTGTAAATTACCGGTATCTTATTATATTCGGAATCCATAAAATCTGAAATCTTGAAAAACCTTTTGCTGATCAATTTAGAAAAAGTAATTGTACTAGGTTAAAATGTAAGGGCAGTAGTTTGTGATCAAAAGTCAAACAACCGTGTAGTAAGTTCGTTGTTAGGTGTTTCTAATGATGAACCATTTTTTGAATTGGACGATAAGAAAATTTACTATATATTTGATTTTCCTCAACTTTTAAAAAGTTTGAGAAACAATGAGATATCATATTAAAATTGATGATTACATCTTTCAATTTAAAGTTGTTGAAGAAATATACAAAATTGACAAACGTTCAACGAAAGCAAAAATATTGACAAAAATTATTGCCGAACACATGTATCCCAATAGTTTTCAAAAAATGAACGTTCGCTTTTCGATGCAATTGTTTAGTCACAGCTTCTCATGTACAATTCGTATCGCCGTTAAATGCAATGATCCTTCAAGTACTACCGCGCTGTATACGGCAATTCTTATAGAAGAAGTTAACATTGCGGACACTTTAAACAGTCGCATCCTAAATTACAATAATCCATATCGTTGTGTTCTTCACTACTATAAAAGACGCAATTAAGTATTTTGAAGGTATGAAGTTTTTTGATATACGAAAAAATAAGGAGGCAAAGTATATTTATTCTCATAAAGATCTGATTTCAACTATTTTAGCAGTTTTGAGCTTGTGGGAAGATCTTCAGTCTATGGGATACCAATTTCTTCTTACTTTTAGGATAAAGCAGGATTCTATTGAAAATTTATTTTCCTTGATACGGCATAAAGGCGGCTACAACCCAAATCACACAGCATATATTTTTAAAAGAACTTAAAACATCAGATGTTCATAAGTTTGAAGAATGTATGTAAAAACTCAAATTGTGAGATAGACGACAACGATGACATAATTTTTGAAACTCAATCTTCTACAGAAAGAGTTGGTGACATTGAACTTTCTGAAAGTGTATCACCCAAATTAGCAGGAGAAAATAGTAACGGATGCGATGAGTTTGCCCCTCATATTTTGCAAAAAAATCCTGATTTTGAAACATGTGCAAAAATATATTTAGCAGGCTATATTGCTTATAAAAATCCAAAAAAATTTAATGTAATATGATGATTAACGAAAGACAAATGAAACTTCTTTTTCATATTAGCGCTTTAAACTTAGGCCAGCATTTATATACCTAACTACAGTAAGAAACATCAGCATGGTAAACCCTCATGTCAATAACGGTGTTCATGAGCCCGCTTAGGATATGTGATATATATATTGCTTTGTATTGAACACTTGGCTTATCTGAAATGGCTAGTAACGTCCTTCAGATATTTCTTTCTTGCAAACGGATATCTACTTAACTGGGTTTTAACTCCGAATACAAATAAAACTTGTTTTAGCTCTTGGTCAAAGTGTGGCAGCACTCAACAGCGACATTTGCTGGATTTACGTAATTCTACAATATTCCCTATGCGTTGACACTTCTTTATATTATTCACTTAACGGCATAAGCCTTCTCATAAAATACACAAATTTTACACACAAGTATACTGAAAATTTAAAAAAATATGGAAGTAAAATTGGAGTAGTTCTTGCCACCAACGAGATAAACAAACGACTAATTCGCCTGTAGTAAATGCAGTCAGTGCTGATTAAACTGGTAAGCTGGAAAATAAAATTTTATTTTTTTGAAGTACCGCATTTCTTAGTATTATTTCGGGTGTTCTCTTACGGTACTGTCAACTACCGGTTTCCCTATTCTATCCTACAAAATGTGTCAACACGTCCGTTGCCTACGACAATCGGGCTGGCACAGGTATTCGTTAAAATGCTCGTGCAGGGGTTTCGGATTATGTAAATTACCCCTTTACTTTTAACCCAAATTAGCTGAAACTTTAGAAGTAGCTTCATGAAGAATACGGCAAATCGGCTAAACTGTCAAAGTGTTAAATTTTTAATTGAAAATATTTTATTTTGTTTTTTAAGATACAAAATTGCAGTTTTTTTTTTGTATTTTAATTTCAATCAGTGTAATTGCGAACACAACACACTTACCGTCGATCAAGGGGGTACTTTTACTCAAAGCTGGCTGGCTCTCGGCTGGATCTAAGAAAAATTATGGACCTCTATGTTGTGTTTTAATTAAGACAATTCGCCTGAAAATAGGAGAAAACTGTGCTCCTAATCTTTAGACAAATTTGTATTACTTAGTGACCAAATTCGGATTCAGAGTAGTGCCGTACTAATGGGTACGGAAAAATACACAATTACCAAAAGAACAAATTTATTAACTAAATTGACATGGTGGAAGTTTGTTGTTCGTGACAATCCGCGAGTGCTTAGTCTAACGAACATACATGCGGAGCGTTACTTTTGGTTCATTTCGCCTAGATAGAAGGGTACAGATTTGGTTACAGATGTTATGAGCTCGTTCAGATATGACGTATAAGAAAAATATGACATAACCATATAGCTGCAATTTTTATTCTAACATAGGTCATAGCAAGCGGTGTGGTGCTGATGATCAAAAAGGCGAGTACATCGACGATATGTGGTAGAAGAGAAAAGTTCAATGTTCGAAGAAAATTTTATAGAGGTTGGAGAGATTAATTAGTCGACGATTACCTGGAATTGGAAGGAGGTTTGGGATAAGAGAGGGATGACCGTTGGGTGTGCGTTATCTTGAATTCACAGCAGAGAAAATAAAATTAGAAATTGTTTACGTTATGCTGGTTAACTGATAACTAGGGCTCGGCTCTATTCATGCCACTAACTACGCCGCCGCTCGCTGCTTGCCAACTATTCTAAATACTGCCTTGCACCTTGAAAATGAGTTGCCCAAATTAATTGTAAATTCAGTCAAATTACCACCTACGGTCGAGTCGTCAAAGTTTGGTGCCTAAACTTCCCTGGCGCTTAGCTAAGACTCCTTCGCGTCGCGGTAGCCGGTCCCCGGGTAACAAAAGGTAATTTAGCGACCCGTTATGCCTTTCTTGCTCCATCGATGGCAGTTAATTAATTCTTATTATTTATTTAGGGAAGGGTTGGTATTTTTGAGATAACTGCATTTTACCTATCCCCTTGGACTCTCGGACCTCTATATTCCCTCGATGGACACAAATTCGTAATAGTCGGAAAACACCCCTGGAAAACACCGGTAGACACGAAGGTCTTGCTCGAATTCCCCGAACGAAATTTATCCGACCATGGGAAATGGTTAAATGGAAGGAGGGAGCGCGGAACTGTATTAAAGAAATAAAACAAGACTTGATCGTCTTGCTGAGATCGCTGAAAGAGTTTCCACCACAGTTTTCTACTGTTGGGTGAGAACTTGATAATGATTCAACTTGACGTGACAAAGTCACGTTGGACAAGAAGAACTTAAGAATTAGGAGGTTGCTCGTAAGCAAAACCTGAAGGCTTTGGGGAGTTATTTCCACATTTGTTAAATCACCTTTGCTACAACCGTACGTTCTAATTATGGACTAACCTGGATCTTCGCACCGGAAGAGACATGCTGCTGCTAGCAATGGGAGTGCCACCTGGTAATCCAAAAAAAGGGTTGATCAACCACTTTCAACACAATCACTAACACCTTGTTCGGACGCGGATTTCCGGATTTTTAAATATAATTTAACTTGAAGAAACACATAGCGAAACACAAAAATGAATATAAACTGAACGGAAATTAATAAAAGCAAAACGGAATTTAATTGAGACGGCGAGAAGCACTAACTCGAAAATTCGGAAGATTCACGGGACGCCGTTCGATAAAATCAATACCGACTGTCGTGAGCTTGAAAGTTCGGATCAGAATCCTGGTCCTGCTCTCAGGGCGCGCTTATAACCGGGACGGGGTTGGAACGCGTTGGTGGTGGTACCATTGGAAATTGACCCTTAAGAAGACTCGTAATCGAGGTTGATCTTAGAAGCTTTGATTAGCGTGATTTACCTAATTACCGTGTAATTAACGAAGGTACTCCTGGAAGAGAGTACTAAATTTACCAAGAAACCATGAACATGAGACCTTTTAGAGTTTCTGTAGACCCAATTAAAGTCAACGCTCCTTAATTAATTTAATTCCTGAAATTACTGGAGTAGAACTACCGAAAGTTGTTGGTGGGTTTTAAAAGGGGATTTGCTCTTAGTGGCGGTGGTTTCGCTGTATTTAAAGGAAATTTAGTGTACTTTCTGATAAAATTAAACTAATTTATTGTAAGGTAAAATGAGGCAACTTTAGCGCTGTTGGTTGGGTTTTCGTTCCCGCTTGCATACTTTCGGGGTTTCGAGTACCGAGACGGCCGGTAGCGCCCTACAATTTGGGGTTGGTTCGTCGTAATAGAGATGTCGCCAGTGGTACTGAATTGAAGGGCAGTAACAAATTTACGTCAATAATAACAACCCTTCGGTAATTCCTTCTTCCAGTTACAAGTATTATCATTACCTAAATTGTTAGTAACTCCCGGGAAGATAAACCAATCGAATTTTATGTTTTTGACCGTGGATAAAGCTTGCATTTGTAATAATTCAAGAGGGTAAAGGTTCCCATTCCTTTGTTGCCCATTTCTTTCGATTGCGTTACCTTTTTAGGGATGAAATTATGATAAATTACAAGTATCTTGGTACTTTGACGACGGGTGTCAAAACCATATCCGACAATACGCGATTGCGATGGTGGTACATGCTTTATGCTAAGTTATCTACGTGGTTAGTTTAGATTAAACAGTTTCGATAATCAAACTTCTTTGTTAATTCGCTCGTTTTTCGCGTTTCTTTGCTCCTCCGCGAGATTTATGTCAGTTTCGTGCAGATGGTCTAGTTCCTGGAAGAAATTAGTTCGGCATTCTTAGAGCAGGTCCTATTGACGCACATGTGTGCTAAATGGCTCTCGAGTACCGGCGGAAGGCACCCCGCTAGCGGTCCAAATTTCTTCGGTTAAAAAAATGATAGCTTTATGACTTCCCGGGTTGACTTTTAGGGTGGTTCGGACATTATATTTAATTATCGAGCTGTTTTCACACGAATTCCTAAGTCTAAATTACAAATAGCCGCTGCCGTTGTTACATCTGGAAACACTAAACTGTTTCCGGGCATTTCTTAACTATTTTCAAAGACCGACCGGGTTGAAATTTCGTAATGTCTTTTGTGAATGTTGTTTGTCCCACACTTGGATAAAAAAAAATATTTTTCTGCGACTCACTGCAGTATGAAGCAAAAAGTGGGCCGAAAATAATTAATTTTTGGCCGATAACAAACCGAGAAACGGCGTTTTAAAATCTCTTCCAAGATAAAGTCAACAAAGTTTCAATGTTAGTTTTAAAACAGTGTCTCAGACTTTAATGTTTTAAAAATAGAACGTCTACACAGAATATTTTTATTTTTGGACACCTTATACTACAATATCATAGCTTTTTCGGAAATCATTAGTTTGAACTTTGTATTTTGTGTCCACATGCACTGTATGATTCTCTTACGACTTATGGATCTAGAATCCACAGGGCATAAGCAGCAAATCTGGCTAGTTCATATATTATTATTTTAAAGTGCTCACACAAGTGAAAATTCGAGCGACTGTGCACTCTAGTAGTATAAGATATTGATATGAAGCGTTATCGTTCAAATCGACCCTGACCATATGATTTAGTTCCTTATATTCTCTCATGAAATCGATGTACATATTCTTAAAGGTTTATAAGTCTTAAAGTTTTCTAACACAATGAGAGATGAGTTTAAAGGAATTGATAAGATGAATCAGCCTTTTCCATCGCGTCGAGTTGTCTTGACAAAATTTGTCTCAAATTGAATCTCTTCAGGTAATAATAGTATTTGAGCTGTTATGTTTTTAGTTTTCCAAAATAGTGTTAATTGCCTAAAAAGTTCTTTAGTACTAAAGTGGCAATGGAAATTTTCATGTCTGGGATTCGTAGCTGCAGAAAATTGACTTGAAATGATATAACCGAGTTGAGTATTATGCATATATGGGAAATGTTCAATAGAAGGTTGATTACCCGATAGTAATAGCCAAAACATATTGATGCCTAGTAAATACAAATTTTGATTTTCTTGGAAAAGCTTAAATTAGCAAATTAAATATTTGCGGGTATTTTAACAGACCTAAACGATAATGTTGAAAATAGTATGACACCCGTTATATTTTGTAATAATAGAAAGGATAGAGTGGCATTGAAGTCATTGTAAATCGATTGCATCTTAGTACTTGTAACTTCAGAAACCTTAGCTTTTGCTTGATTAATTCCAAAGATTGGTATATTCACCTTGTTAGTAGTGAGCCTTAACCTCGAACACAACGAAATAGCCATGTATGACAGCGTTGAACCTGAACCAAAAAAAACTGTGAGTGCATTTAAAACATTTTCCTAGATTCTTGTAAATAAATATGACTGCTTCTGGCAGAATTTCCAAAAAATTATTAGGATAGAAGCGCATGTAGTTAAAATAGTTCATTCAAAAGATGTAGGGACGAGTGTTGATTGATTTGAATCTTTGTGCATTAACGTTGCATGTCGATTTCTGCATTCTCTGCAACTACCTGCATTGCAACTCGACGCGAGTTGGCCGTTGCATAAATAATTAAGGCAAAGTTTTTTAGCTTCACTAAATCGAACGCTAATAGGCATATTTAGAAAGATTTGACATAAATATATTTTGTGGTTTGACTTGCATTTAACACAGACAATTTTACTATCAGCGCTTATGTGCGTGAATGTGCCATTGGTTTTAGCTAGTCTTGGTTTATAGGAATAATTAGTGTATTGGTTAGAGTTTTTGTTATTTTTTTATAATTTTTCTAATAGTCGTGATCGCTTTTATAGAAATTCTATCAAAGAGGATGGCGGCGCTGTGGCATGAAACTGACCACTTTCAATTTCCCAGTCCATTATGTTGTAGTGATCAAATTTATCTGAGACTGAGTGCTCGATGATAATACTTGACCTAGATTTTACAGGATCGTCTAATGATTCTAGAGCTTGCAGGTGAGTTTTCAATAAATCTGAAATCTGGCGCAGTAATGCTGCGGATTCTTTGGTGACTTCTGTAAGTTTGACTATTCCCCGAATGTGATTGTTTATTAATAGTTTTAGGTTTTCGTATCTTTTTGCATCTAACGAATTGATTACCTTTGTAGGTTCAACACTTAACACTGATTTCAGATACAAGAAGCGAGTTACGTTATCAAATGATGTATTATTGTAAACTAATAATCAAAGCTTTCATAAAACTTTATAGATTTCGAGTTGAAACGTGGTGATTTTTGCCAAACTAATTCTACTATCGTGATTGAAGCAACTAAGGCTTGAGTGCCGAGAGCAATTGCAGTGTCGTGAATTTATCGTACAGTTACTGAGATGTGATTCATTATCCGAATCGTAATCACTTTATTAACCTTAAACTCGATTTATTTTTATTAATTCTCGATCTTCTGAGAATACGTCAAAATATGCTTGCCCAAATTCAGCAAATACCTTGCGCCGTTTTTTGATGCACTCTTTTTCAATGTCGATGAGTTCAGAGTTAATTGAGTCAAACTGTGACATTAGGTCGGCAATCGTTTCCAAACGTGAAGTTAATGTAGTTACCTCTCTACTAGATAGTAGTTGAGTTCTTGATTTGGTTGTATATCCCACATTACCTGCATCTTGCTTGCCGTCGCTTAGGGATTTGGGTCTCTGGGATGCCGTGGAGGTTGATGTGTTAAAATATTCCTGGAAGTTTGTGAGACGTCCTTTCACATTAACTCTTCTTCAAATAAGACTTGAAATTGCTTCTGGCGATCTGTTCGTCGTCATTATGCTTGTGAAGTATGAATCAGTCACGTATATTTATGCAAATTGAAGAAGTTTTAAGTATGATAGGTTATAAAAGAATAGAAAGAAATAAGCTGACCTTGATATTGTTGTTAATGTGAATTTTGCTATTTCGCTGCCTCGTGGTCAAAGATAAACTTTTTGAGTTGGCATCACGTGATGATTTAGATGATTTAGTATTTCTTGCTACGTAGCTTGATGAATATCTGATTGTTGTTATTTTCTTACTTCATGTATTGGTGTTATATTAGCGGACTGTAATGGTTGCTTAAAATGCTTGCCTGATTGCTTTCTTGGTGAAAAAATGCACGTGGTTGCTCGGACGCCTGATTGCTTCGTTTTTCGTTGGTGAAAGCACATGATCACTCGGACGCTTGATTGCTAGGCTTTCGTTTGATGAGAACACGTGGTCGCGCAGACGCTTGATTGCGGCGTTTTCCGTTGTTAAGAACACCTAGTCGCTCTGACGTTTGATTGCTGCATTTTCCGTTAATAAAAACACGTGGTTGCTCAGACGCTTGATTGCTGCGTTGTCCGTTGACGAAAACACGTGGTCGCTCGGACGCTTGATTGCTGATGTTTTTGTTGACGAAATCACTTGGCTCGGATTCTTGACCGTTTCCAGCCTAAAGTTCATTTGCACGGTGAAGATTGATTTGCTTGATGGTGGCGACTTCACTACTTATTAGGTTGGGTGTTGCTAATACACAGTATTTTTGCTTTTACTGATAATTATCCTGGCTCAAATAAACCGAATTTGGGGATATTTGCACTTTACGGCTAGCTTGTGGTTAAAGAAGCAGTTTAAGATAAGGAACATAAGGCCTTGGTATTGGTTTTGATCATTTCTTGGCTATTGAGCCGGAACCGGGTTCCTTAACTCATTTGTCCCGACACAGATTAAATTTCGCTATGGGGTGTGGAGAGTTTGATGGTTGTTACGGTTCTATTTTGTCAAAAATCAAATCCCCATGTATGAACGTTATTGGGTAGTAGTAGATGGAGGAAGGGTCGGTACTGTAGTGATTCGTGCCCCCAAATACTCAAAGATAAAACATTGGAGTTTTATTTTAATTTTAATCAATGTAATTGCGAACACAATACACTTACCGTCGATCAAGGGGGTACTTTTACTCAAAGCTGGCTGGCTCTCGGCTGGATCTAAGAAAAATTATGGACCTCTACGTTGTGTTTTAATTAAGGCAATTTTCCTGAAAATGGGGGTAAACTGGGCTCCCTAATCTTTAGACAAATTCGTATTTCTTAGTGACCAAATTCGGATTCAGAGTAGTGCCGTACTAATGGGTACGGAAAAATATACAATCATCAGAAGAACAAATTTATTAACTAAATTGACATGGTGGAAGTTTGTTGTTCGTGACAATCCGCGAGTGCTTAGTCTAACGAACATACATGCGGAGCGTTATTTTTGGTTCATTTCGCCTAGATAGAAGGGTACAGATTTAGTTACAGATGGTATGAGCCCGTTCTGATATGGCGCATAAGTAAAATATGACATAATAATATAGCTGCAATTTTTATTCTAACATAGGTCATAGCAAACGGTGTGGTGATAGATTCTGGTGATCAAAAGGCGAGTACATCGACGATATGTGGTAGAGGAGAAAAGTTCAATGTTTGAAGAAAATTTTTAAGATGTTGGAGAGATTAATTGGTCGACGATTACCTAGAATTGGAAGGAGGCTTGGGATAAGAGAGGGATGACCGTTGGGTGTTCGTTATCTTGAATTCACAACAGAGAAAATAAAATTAGAATATGTTTACGTTATGCTGGTTAACTGATAACAAGGGCTCGGCTCTATTCATGCCACTAACAACGCCGCCGCTCGCTGCTTGCCAACTATTCTAAATACTGCCTTGCACCTTGGAAATGAGTTGCCCAAATTAATTGTAAATTCAGTCAAATTAGCACCTACGGTCGTGTCGTCAAAATTTGGTACCTAAACTTCCCTGGCACTTAGCTAAGATTTCCTCGCGTCGCGGTAGCCGGTCCCCGGGTAACAGACGGTAATTTAGCGACCCGTTATGCCTTTCTTGCTCCATCGATGGTAGATAATTAATTTTTATTATTTATTTAGGGAAGGGTTGGTTCTTTTGGGATAACTGCATTTAACCTATCCCCTTGGGGCATCAGTAATAAAAATGTTTAAGCTTAAGCCAGGGTCTCGGACCTCTTTATTCCCTCGATGGACACAACTTCGTAATAGTCGGAAAACACCCCCATAAAACACCGCTAGACACTAAGGTCGTGTTCGAATTCCCCGAGCAAAATTTATCCGACCATGGGAAATGGTTAAATGGAAGGAGGGAGCGTAGAACTGTGTTAAAGAACCAAAACAAGACTTGATCGTCTTTCTGAGATCGTTGAAAGGGTTTCCACCACAGTTTTCTACGGTTGGGTGAGAACTTGATAATGGTTCAACTTGACGTGACAAAGTCACGTTGGACAAGAAGAATTTAAGAATTAGTAGGTTGCTCGTAAGCAAAACCTGACGGCTTTGGGGGGAGTTATTTCCACATTTGTTAAATCACCTTTGCTACAACCGTATGTTCTAATTATGGAATAACCTGGATCTTCGCACCGGAAGAGACATGCTGCTGCTAGAAATGGGAGTGCCACCTGGTAATCCAAAAAGGGTTGCTCAACCACTTTCAACACAATCACAGGCACTTAGTTCGGACGCGGCTTTTCCGTGATTCTAAACCAAACTTGACTTGAAGAAACACAGTGAAAGAAACACAAAAAATTATAAACCTAAGCGGAAATTAATAAAAGCTAAACAGAATTTAATTGCGACGGTAAAAAAGCACAAACTCGAAATTTCGGAAGATTCACGGGACGCCGTTCGATAAAATCAATACCGACTGTCGTGAGCTCGGAAGTTCGGATCTGAATCCCGGTCCTGGTCTCAGGGCGCGCTTATAACTGGGACGGGGTTGGGACGCGTTGGTGGTGGTACCTTTGGAAATTGAACCTTAAGGAGACTCGTAATCGAGGTTAATCTTAGAAGCTTTGATTAACGTTATTTACCTAATTACCGTGTAATTAACAAAGGTACTCCTGGAAGAGAGTACTAAATTTACCAAGAAACCATGAATATGAGAAATTTTAGACTTTCTTTAGAACCAATTAAAGTCAACGCTCCTTAATTAATTTAATTCCTGAAATTACTGGAGTAGAACTACCGAAAGTTGTTGGTCGGTTTTAAAAGGGGTTTTGCTCTTAGTGGCTGTGGCTTCGCTGTATTTAAAGGAAATTTAGTGTACTTTCTGATTAGATTAAACTAATTTATTGTACGGTAAAATGAGGCAACTTTAGCGCTGTTGGTTGGGTTCTCGTTCCCGCTTGCGTACTTTCGGGGTCTCGAGTACCGAAGCGGCCGGTAGCGCCCTACAATTTGGGGTTGGTCTGTCGTAATAGAGATGTCGCCAGTAGTACTGAATTGAAGGGCATTAACAAATTTACGTCAATAATAACAACCCTTCGGTAATTCCTTCTTCCAGTTACAAGTATTATCATTACCTAAATTGTTAGTAACTCCCGGAAAGATAAACCAATCGAATTTTATATTTTTGACCCTGGATAAGACTTGCATTTGTGATAATTCAAGAGGGTGAAGATTCCCATTCCTTTGTTGCCCGTTTTTCGATTGCGTTACCTTTTTAGGGATGAAATTATGATAAAATACAAGTATCTTGGTACTTTGACGACGGGTGTCAAAACCATATCCGACAATAGACGATCGCGATGGTGGTACATGCTTTATGCTAAGTTATCTGCGTGGGTAGTTTAGATTAAACAGTTTCGATAATTAAACTTCTATGTTAATTCGCTCGTTTTTCGCGTTTCTTTGTTCCTCCGCGAGATTTATGTCAGTTTTGTGCAGATGGTCTAGTTCTTGGAAGAAATTAGTTCGACATTCTTAGAGCAGGTCCTATTGACGCATACGTGTGCTAAATGGCCCTCGAGTACCGGCGGAAGGCACCCCGCTAGCGGTCCAAATTTCGCCGGTTGAAAGGATGATAGCTTTATGACTTCCCGGGTTGACTTTTAGGGTGGTTCCGACATTATGTTTAATTATCGAGCTGTTTTCACACGAATTCCTAAGTCTAAATTACAAATAGCCGCTGCCGTTGTTACATCTGGAAACATTAAACTGTTTCCGGGCATTTCTTAACTATTCTCAAAGACCGACCGGGTTGGAATTTCGTAATGTATTTTGTGAATGTTGCTTGTCCCGCACTTGGATAAAAAAAGAATATTTTACTGCGACTCACTGCATTACATATACGAAAAATTAACTTAAAAGAGCTTTTCTGCGTAAAATATCTATAAAGCTGATACAGTTTTCTAAAATACCAGTATACATTTGCAATTTTGTTTCAATTAATTTTATATTTATTATTTATATAAGCAATCAGGGACAAAATATCACTGGTTTCCACTCATGTTCACGTTTTCTAAACACTGACACCACCCGGCGCTTTTAGATCCATAAGAAGAGTGTGGGTTTCTTCCGCTCGGCCTCGGCCTATTTAGTTGGTCACGAGAGCTAGCCTTGCTCTTGGGTACGTTTTCTAGCGTCGTCTTAAAAATGAAAAATAAAATCGTTTTATTTCAATAAATCAACATATTTGAGCGAAAATTTTACTGTTGATTGTTGGGCCTATATTTTACTATTAAGCAATTTCTTTTCCAATAAGTATGTATGTGTATATATTGGTGTTTTTTTATGAATAAAGTATTGGAATAGTAGCGGCAAATTGATATAATTACAAAATCAAGTTTGACCATCTTTCAAAAATGTTTTATTTAAAAATTGAGCAATATTATTAACATTAAAATCTTTATTTAAATTAAAGCTCATGTTCCATTTCTACTGTTTAAATAGGAGCATGGGTATTTATTGGCTTATGATGACTAAAATACGAAATGTAATATCTACAGCAATTGCGACCCGTGGTTAAATTATGAGTAAAATTATATGATAATAATTAATGCCCTAGTAAACTATACTTGATAGTTTTTAATTTATATTTTATAATCAGTTGTAGTAAGTTTCTAGATCACCTTTGGATATTACTATCAATATATTACCTCCAAAGGGAATCCTACACTCAAACAAAAAACTAAAAAATGATTCATTTACAAAATTAACTCTGTGTTCGTAAGATTGGAATAAATATAAAAGTAAAATTTATTTAATAATAAACAAAGTCCATTTATCTATTTCTGTTAATATATGACTAATAGCCAGATTATTTTAATTTCTTGTAAGCTTAATAATTTTACGTTTAATATAACACGTAGATTATACCGCGTAAAAATGTACTTGAGCCCATAGTATTTTGCTAAAACTTGTTTATTATTTTTACAGTTGAAAATCAATATTTACTTTTAGCTGTTGACGTTGTACACAGGGGCGAAGCGTTCGTTAAGGCTGTAAGGCGCAGCCTACCCTAATTTTTTGAATAATAATAAATAATATTTAACTTATAAATTATAAATAAATGGATGTTGAAGTTAATAACACTGATAATTATTAGTCTAATACTTGATTGCTATCCCAGGGTTACATTAGGAGCGATTCTATATTTACGTGAATTCGCATATGTACAACAGCTTCGTAGGCTCTGGCTCTGCAGCCTTAAAATCTCGGCTGTTGCACGCGTCGAGACACCGAGAAACATATGACTCATAGCATTCATAGTATGCAATTTTAACACGTTGTTCAGGCTAGCCTACGATGAACCTTGCGATCAGTCAAGTCCCAGCATTGGGTGCAACATTTTTCTTTTCACTTTATTGTTTTGAATATTTTGTAGTTTCATATAAGAGCATTAGTGCAGTTATCGTTGTGGAGTACTTTGACAATAAATTTAATAATAGATTTGTGCGGCGACATGGAGGACTTAGTAGACTATTTAATTAGGAATCCTGACAGTTTTTCTCGACTAACATTAAAGAAAAAAATTGAGTTAAAATGTAAGAAACCCACTCCTAGACTATTGATGGTTAAGAAGGATGGCAAATTTACCAGACATTTTCAAACGAACTGGTACACAAATTACAAATGGCTAACGGGGAGTGCAAATTGCAATAAACTGTTTTGTTTTTATTGTTTGCTGTTCTCGGTTAAAGATAGGGAGTGGTGTAATATAGGAATTGGCGAAGAAAGTTTAAAGAATTTTGCTTCAAAAGCAAGGAAACATAAAAGTTCTGCTATGCATATTCATGCAGTAGTCAAATTTAATCAAATTGGAAGGAATAGAATAGATCATGCCCTTTCAGAAAGTGTCAGATTAGTCGCTATTAAACATAATAAAGAGGTGGATCAAAATAGATTAATTGTTAGAAGGCTTATATCGACTACTTGTTTGTTGGCAAAACAAGAGTTGGCTTTTCGGGGTCTGACGAATCTGAAATGTCTTTAAATAAAGGAAATTACTTAGAAATTCTAGATTTTCTGGCAAAAGAAGAGCCTCATATGAAAAATCATCTAATACATGCTACTGCTTTTAAAGGGACTTTTTTATACATTCAGAATAAATTGATACAATGTGTCAGCGAAGTTGTTAATGAACAGATTTTAAATGAAGTGGACCATAGTATTTATGTATCCATCCAGGCTGACGAAACTACTGATGTTTCAACTGAAAGTAAAATGAGTATTATTTTGAGATACGCTAATATGTTAACTGGAAACTTCTAAGAACGATTTGTAGGATTTTATGACGTTTCTGCAAATAAAACTGCCCAAGGTTTAGCCACTGTTATACTGAAAGTTTTAAAAAAGTGGAGGATTGATTCGATTAAATTAGTTTCACAAACTTATGATTGGCCCAGTACATTGGCAGAGACCACCGGTGGTGTTCATACTATTAATAAAAAAGCACTTCCTTGCGCTCTATTTATCCACTGTTATGCCCATCAATTAAATTTAGTATTACTTCATGCGTGCAAAACTATAAAACAAGTCAAATTATTTGTTGCTAATCTTACCGGCTTCCACAGTTTCTTTAGTAGTTTCAGTAAAAGAAGTGATCTTATAAGGCAAAAGGGATTTAAATTACCACATTCCTGTGAAACAAGATGGAGTTTTTATTCTCATGCTGTTGCTACTATTATCGAACATTATGCAGAGTTAAGAGCAACCCTTAATGACGTTATCAAAAACGACGGTCGGGACAACAATTCCATAAATCAAGCCATTGGATTAAGAACAAATCTTAAGGATCCAAAGCTTGTATTTTTACTACAATTCTATAATCGGATATTTGTTTACACTAGTATACTATTTGACATTTTGCAAACAAAGAGCATGGATATAAAATGATATAACAGCGAAATTCAAATTTGTTTGAATTTTATTAGACAGTTGAAAACAGAAAAAATACAAGACTGTATTGAAAATGCCAGCAAATTGTTAAATTATTCCATAAGTAATGTAAAAGAAGAGTTTGAAGATGAAGAGAGCGTTGAAGCAATTAATTCCAAATTTAATATTAACAGTCAAGCATTTTCGAATACTAGCGTGTGAAATAGTGGACTCTGAACAATTAATTTGAAAACGAGATTTCAGGATTTTGAAGAGTTGGATTTTCTAGAAATTTTAAATGAGAAAAAGTATCCTTTCTACAATATTCCCCAGAATTTTCTGCATAATTTTTTAGAAAATTTAAAAAAACGGTATCCATTCTTTGATAAAACTAAATTAAAAGGAGAACTTTTATATGTTTATGGAAGTGTAGATAAATATAAACCACTTAAAAAACTTTTTAAGCTTTTGATCCAGAATGAACTAAAAGATGTTTTGCCAGAATTCGTAAAATTACTTTGCTTGGTACTGAGGATTTCAGCCACAACAGCTTCATGCAAGCGAACCATGAATACCATGAAACGCATCAAGATATACCTCCGTAATAATATGACCAACGCAAGGCTGTCAACTTTAGCAATTGAGAAAGGTATGGTCAAGACATCTTCAATTCGACAAGAATTTGTGTCAAGAATCATCGATGTTTCTGCAGAAAAAAAGAAGAGAAGAATCGAACTTATATATAAAAAAATCTAGGCATCTTTTTAAGATTTAGTTTTTAGGTATTTTAGGTACTAATTTTCCATATTTATTTTTAGGCCCCTGAGACGCGGTCTTATGTTTTAAAAAGTATATTAGTATTAATATATTTTTATTATAAATTTTTTAAACCTACTTAAAAAATATATATTTATATAAGATATCCTCGGAGATGGTTATTTACATGAACGAAAATTATATATGTTTTATAATAATGGGCAGCCTACCTCCAGCTCAAACACATGCTTTGCCACTGGTTGTACAAATGATTGTTAACAAGTTAACAGATTTACGAAAAACACTTAAAAGGTGATTGTCTAAAGAAAAATTTAAAAATGTAGAGGGCTATATTAGCTTACCTAAAATCTTACCTTCCACAAATAGTTCCCGCTTTGATGAAAGAAAATCTAAGCTTAAAACAGCAGTATTAAAGAAATGCTCCTGATAGTTTATAGTATAATTTTTAAAAGTGTTTGTCTCAGAGTGTAAAAAAGCTTTCACATAGTTATTAACATAAAATTCATTTGTGATATTTGTAATAATATGAACACATATTTGTGTGATTCTTTGTATGTTGCTATCAATTTTTAATTTATCATGTGTACTATAATAATTATAATCAGCTTTATTTCTAATTTTCCACACCGCATTCTTGAAATTGAAAAAGTTTTCTTGAATCTTAACCCCATCTAATTATGCTAGTTGCAATTGTTTATTTTTATCTTTCAGTTCATTGCTGTGTGATTAGTTTATCATATTCGTTATCAATAATATGATTAGAGCATTCAAAGAGTTTCTTTTTATATTGATAAAAATTACAGACAGCTATGGAGTTAATACTCTAACAAATATTTGATCTCCTTGACGTGCCAGCTTTCTCGTAGCTATATTATCAAGAATTTGTATGCCTTGGGGTGATCTAGAAGAGAATGTTGAAGAAGCACAAGCAATTACAAAAAAACACCTGAAGTTGTTTACTTTGAGTAGCCGCTGAATCTCGGTAAAACCACAAAACAAGAACGGTAGGACAACAGAATTATTTGCATGTGTTGTGTTTAGCTTGAAGGCAGATTTCCAAAGTTATTTAAACAGCGGCTACGTTGGACATCGTTCGGGTTTAGCAAGTTCCCATTGGGTTGGGAAAATAGTTCGTGTCCATATCCAACGTTGTTGCCAGCTTTCTTTCAACTACTCTCGATGTATAACTGCGTTGAAAAATAAGAATAGTAGTCAAAGATTTATGCAATCTACAAAGCACGGAGGGCAACGCCAAGCTAGCACGCAGTGTTCAGTTTGGAAGCAGGAAAGTTAAAATAGAAGCAGGTAACATATCTGGATGGCATTTATCAATTTCTCGCTTGAGTTCAATACCTTCTCTAATTTTTTTGGGAGCTTTGGGAAGGGGAATTGCCCCTATACTCCCCTGCAGCAGCCGCCACTGCGACCTGTTGCCACTGATCAATTATGTCTGCCCTTTTTAATATTGGTTTAACTATGTTAGTAATTTTATAATAATTTGTTTCTATGTTATATCTGTAATTATTATTGTTTTTTCAAAATTAGTTTCAGAAAATGTTAACTTTTTGTATTCATCTTGAATTTTTTCAAATTCATCTAGAAAAATATCAATTGCAAAACGCTTTTGCAAATCGGAAATATTCTCAATATTAGTTGATATTTCAATATAAGTTATATATTTTATAAGCTTACTTTTTATCGATGCTCTTAATAAAGTTAATTCTACTACTTGTGCTCAAATTTCTTGCTCACATGTCATTTTGATTGATTGTTTGAATTTAGGTAATAAATTGTAAGACCTGAACTTAATGATATTCATTGTTTTTTGTTGGATTTTTTTTTGCTGATTTCCGTGTATTTTTTAAATGCCTAGAGAAAAAATTTTTATTCACACATGGAAAACTTTTCACTTTATGTTGCTATAGTTGTTTTTAGCACCTGCTACTTGGCTCATTTTGGGATACAGGCTGAATTTAGTTGTATTACTTCAGCACTTTATAGTAATATACATGGAGCGCCGAAACGCTAGCACAAAAAATATTTATTATTTAAAATATAAAATCTTCATTTTATTACAGTAAGAAGCAGTATGCAAAATATTTTTTTTAGCTCTTTTAACTTAAATCTAGCCCGATTATAAAAACGCCATATAGAATTGGTGGAAGAAATGTTTTGAATGACTGTGTTACGCACCCTGCTTCACAATGATGCCATTCTGTCGGAAATCAACAAATAAGATGGAACCTTGCAAAGCCGGGTCAATCGCAAGACGGATAACTTTTAAGGGGTTGTATGGTTGTGTTCCGGCCAGACCCAGTGAAGATTAGTTGATGGTTAAAGTGTTAGGTTGAGCGCCAGGTAATTTTCAAAACACGACTGGTCAAGATTTTACCACAAAAGCTTGCAAATGGTAATGAACCAGAAGGTCAACTCAACACAACGCCGTTGCCTCATTCGCAAAAATACGTACATTTATTTCCAAATCAGAAGCTACTATACATTTAACAGAAATAGAATAAAATATAATTTAAATCAATTGCTAAAGGCAAGAGATACAAAAAAAATACTAAATGCTGAAGGCGGTTATAAACAACGATATGACGTCCTTTTAATTTAAGATTTTGTGTGTCACGCTGATAAAGCTGCACAAGAAATCGAAATGAAGGCAAACCAAGGAGGGCGCTATTAGCGTGAAATTTAAATAAGAACATTAATTAAGAACAGAAATATAAACATTTTCTCTTATTGCATACTAAAAAAAAAAATAAAGCAAATGTGAAGAGGAAAAATAACTTTCTTAAGTCAGAAGGATAAAATGGTCAAAATAGACCAATATCAAAATGGGAACTTAGCAACTACTATACATAAAACTTCTAGCCTTCCAACGATATTGCAGTGCGTTGGTTCAGTTTATCCGAAGAGAGCTATATTGTTTTTATTTGCATAGTCTTTTAAATTATTGCTATTTGGGTTTTGTTGTTTTGCCATTCCATATTCGGTATATTGCATCCGATGTTCTGCTAGAATTTGCTTGCTACGTGAGTCGTACCCTGAGTAAAAGTTTAGTTTACCTATACTCATTGTCGTTTTCTGAATGCAGATATAAGTGGTTGGCTGGCTTTTTGTGTCGCGGTCGATATAAGCAATTTCAATGTTTTTCTTCTTTGTTATAAATAATATTTAAAGCCTCTATATGACCTTTATTAATTTTTAAATAATTTGCCTTCAATTTTTAATCACTTTAATGAACCTCTATGTAAATAGAGAACAATCAATCTCCTTTATGAACGTAGGAGTCAGATATATTAGCCCACCAACAAGCAAACTACGAGGATACAACTTTAGGCCCTTCAGATCCCATTAGTATTATTGTACGCCTTATTAGCATCTATTGATTTTTTTCCAAATAGAAAATTTCTCTCTCATTCAATGCCACCTGTACATTTGTCCCGTATCAGTAGACATCAGCAGTCACCAAACCATTTCCTTTGACCCATGTTAGAGTAAAAATTACAGATATATGACAGCGTCATATTCTTACTATGCACTAAATTTAAACGAGCATATACCGCCAATTTTTGAACATGCATTTGACTCTCTCTTCAAAATGAACGAATAGCAACATTCCGCACGTGTTAGTTAGACTAAGCTTTCAAGTATTGTTCCGGAATGTCCGGGCGATAAATAGTAATAATAGTAATAATAAATTTGCTATTTTGATCATTGTTTATTTTCTCGTAAATATTAGTACGGCGATACTTGAAATCCGAATATGGTCACTAAGAAAAGATAATTTTATCTAAATCTAGAGAATTACAGGTTACTAATATTTTAGAACGATTGGCCTTAACTGAAAGACAACGCGGAGGTCCTTAATTTTTTATTCATCTAGCGAAGAGCCAGCCATGAAAACATTCACCCTTTGATCAACGGTAAGTGTATTTTTGTTTGTAATTAATTTGAGTGAAATTAAAATAGAAGACTTCAACTTATAATTATTGAGCATTTGGAGCGCTAATCACTAACATCAACAGTTGGATAATAATTTGTACGGTTAATTGATGAATTTGTAGCAGCTACAAGTTCAAGAAATCCAGTACGATAAATATTAGCATCAAACAGGTGTTAGGCTTAAACAAAATATTTGCAGGTATAGGATTGAAGAATGTTTAAATCTACTAATTTAAACTAAAATGATAAAAAATTCCATGTTTAGAATTCAGCTTTTAGCCGTATTTCACAAAGAGGTCTTTGAGCTCATAGGAATATTATTGTTCGTGGAAATAAATAATCAGATTCTGAAAGTTCAATGCAATAGGAAATATCCTTCAATTATCCGTAATTGGTCTTGAAAATTCTTGGCATAGGGAAAGGATTAAGTGGATTAAAATATGTAAAACTTGATTAAGTTGATTTGATGGAGAAGAAATCGGAATTAATTTCTATAACGTAAAAAAAGGCTCAATGCCAACAACACTTTAACTACATAAATTAAGTTCTTGATATCATTAATGGGTTGTCGAGAATTGTACATTTGTTTACTTTGAATTTTTATATTTTGCTTCTGAGATCAGGTGGAGTAATTAGAAATGTATGTGAAATTTGTTGTTCAGAAAGAAAAGTAAACGAAATTGTTTCATCATATTTTTGGTTTAGTTCTAAAGTTATTTGTGTTAATGAATCTATATAACTTAGGTCTCCTTCTTCATGTTAGCAACTTCGGTAGCGATGTTATTGTAGCCCTGAGTGACGTCTTGAGTGAAGTTACTAATAAGACTCCGACGCCCGCAGATCTTGGTCAAGAGTGTGACACGACTGGATCCAGTCGTCACCTCTAGGCAGAACTGGAGTGTCGCCTTGATCATAAATACTATACACATAGTATAGTAGAGGAAAATGGAATATCTATCGTGTATTCCGTGGGCACGGAAAGGTAACAAGCTACGAGTCCATTTTTTTGATAGAGTATGTCTTGGGGATGAAGAATCCATCTGTCGTCAAAAAATCTTTATGTGCAGGGGTAGGGGAGGGGTGGTTTTATAAAAAAACACTAAAAAGTAAAATGATACTTTGTTCTATTAGCTCTACAACGACATATTTTGCGACTATATGTGAATATTGAAAATACTATAAAAAAAAATTTATTCCAAGCATGACCATTCTAGTTTCCGTAAGTAAGCTATGGTAACTTAAAGTAACAGCAGCACGAAACATTGAATATCTCTCGTACGCAAGGTGTAGTAAAAATTACAAATTTCAAATTCGTTTTCAACCGAGTATCTTGATAATTGGTAGGTTAATCAAAACAATACCTTCTATAATCGTTGTAGCCTGATTCATTGCAATTTCAATGCTTGTCACATATTTAAATTATATTCATAAATAAGAAAAATATTGTCAAAATGGTGGATCGAGGATAGAGCGCAGGCCCGATTCGGGACAAACGCTCGTACATCACTGCCACCCGTAACGACCTACAAGTCAAAGGATCCTCTATAATAAGCGCGATAATTTTTGTATTACCAATTATATTATATATTTTTGTACAGATTTCTGACTTCATTCAATATTTTGTTAATGCTTCTTTATGCTATATCCATTTTCGGAACGAAAATTGCTTATAAGTAAACCTATTGTGTTGTAACTTAAAAACCATTTGTCTAGTCAATTAGAATTTTTGGATATACCTACTATTCCTCCATATCTTTAGAACGTTTGTTAATATGCTCAAGAGCCTGATCAACAGATATTTGGTTAAGTCTTTTTATCACAAATTTTTTTTTTCTAAATTCCAATGGCGGCTTGTGGCTAAATTAGATGAGTGGACAACAGCTAGGACAAACTTATAAGTATCTAATAACAATTGACCCTAGCGAACTGATTTGATACTTATTAATTTATCAATATACAATCAATTTTAGTAAGCTTCCAGATCACCTTTGAGGTACTACTATCAATCCGTTGATCTATAAAGGGGGTCTCGCCAGTAGCCCTACTCCCAACAAATAACTAGAAAATGATTCTTTCACTAAATTAACTATATTAACGTAAAATTGGAATATAAAAGTGAGATTTTTTTGAAAGAATGAATTTCTGATCGAAGAGAGATATTTACGTAAAAGTTTTATAGACAGTCTATTCGTCTAATTTTTTGAGCTACAAAATGAGTAATAACCAGAATATTAAAATTGTCTGTGGACTTAATAAGTTCACGTTCAATAGAGCATGTAGCTAGCGCGCAAAGCCTATCTTGACATATAGTATTGCGGGAAAAACTGTTAATTCTTTCTAAAGTTGAAAAGCTACGTTCGCTTTCAGCTGTTGTCATAGGGATTGTACAAATAATGTTTAACAATTTGACAAATTCACGGAAAACATTTTGAAGGTTATTGTCTAAAAGAAATTGCAGAATGTGAAGAGCTCCATTGGCTTGACGAAAGTTTTCGCTTCTATATATGGTTCTTGCTTTAATGAAAGAGAATCTAACTTTAAACATGTAACTGCAGTATTAAAAAAATGCTCCGGGAAGTTTACAGCAAAATCTTTAAAGGAGCTTGTCTCAAAAAGTATGGAAGCTTCCAAATGATCATTAACACAAAATCTATCTGTGATATTTGTAATTATAACATCACATACTTCTTTGGCCATTTGCATGTTTTTGTCTATATATCGAGCTCACTTTGTATGTGCGGGTTTTCACTTATCGTCTGCATTATAATATTCATGATCAACGTCATTTCTGATATTATTATTTTTTAAATTTTAACACTATCTAACTGGCGTAGTTGTAATTGTTTATAGAGAATATCACTGTGTGGTAAAATTTAATTAAAAACATAACCAAAAATTGAATTCCTCATCTTTCAAATAATTTAGTAATCCGGTTGATAGCTGAATGGTTAGTTCATCATTTTCATTATCAATAATAAATTCAAAGCATTCAAGGAGTTCTTGTTTATATTTAAAAACAGTACAAACAACTTTGAAGTTAAAATTCCAACGAGTATTTGTTCCGCGCGGTAGTCTTTTCATAACTATATTATCAAGAATTTGTGTTCGTTGAGGTGATCTAGAAAATAATGTGAAAAAACAGAAACATTTGCAAAGAATACTTCAAATTGCTTACTTTGATTGGCAGTTCGTTTTAATTGATGAGCATTTCAATGAATGAAAATGGCTCTATTGTAAACTGAACTGACCTTGGCTTGTACTTCGTTATTTCGGCCACTCATAACAGCAGCCCCATCATACCTTTGAGCTATTAGCTTTTCAGGAGATTTGCTTATATTAATTTTCTCTAATTCAGCAAAAATTACGTTACTTATGTCGTCTGCGCTATGACTAGGCGGTATTAAGTATCCCATGAAACGTTCATATACTCTAGCTTCTTTAACATAACGTACTATAAAGACTAATTGAGATATGTTCGCATTATCAGTGGTTTTGTCAGCTTGAATGGCAATGTACTTTCTTCAGTTTCATTTTTTATTAAATTCTGAGTTACCGCTAATGGAGAATCTAATAATTAATCTTGAATTGTCTTTGATAAACCAGAAAACACAGCATTTTGCGATTGCTCTATATGTGATGTGAGAAGTAAATCAATTTTGCTCATAAAATTTATTAAGCCTCTGAAGATGCCCGGGTTGCTGCTATCTAATGTTTCGTCATGTCCTCGCAATGCTAATTCAAAAACACCACAAAATTTGATGTAATCAATAAGCTCTCCTAAAATATAACGCTCTTCTTTTACATTTTCATTATGCTTTAGCACTTCAATCCGATAAGCGTTACTTAACTGATTTTGTAGATCAACATGGCTTAAAGTTGCAAATTCGAGAGAATAAAACAAATGCCTTTGACATATTGAATGTGTGCAGGCTAGTATGATAAATAATGTGCTGCGGACTTTAGTGTATTGATTTATTACAACTAATATATTTATATGATAAAACGTCGCCAAATTCGCCCTCGCCTGTTGAAGGTGCTGGAGGGTGGTTGGACTGGCTGGTGGCCGAAAAGCGTCCGAGGAGCAAACAGGTAGTGCGGTCCATCCACTGGACCAGATACCTGTACAACCCCCACCTCGCACAGGGGTAGGGGTACATTACCTGACGTGACTGTACAGAATGCTTGTTTATTTTTACACCCAAGTGCTTCAGATAGTGATGTGAACTTTCGGTACTTTTGAGTAATCGTTACTATTCGTTACTTTTAGTTTCAATACTCGTTACTTGTATTCGTTACTTTGATTACTTTGATTACTTTTGTATTTGGTATTAAAATATCTACAGACATGAAAGATCCACAATAATTAGCAAATCACTTAAAGTCATAAATAAAACAAAGATGTAATAAAAAAATATATATAAAAAATAAAACAAAAATTTAACAAAAAGAAATATAAAAAATAAATAAAATATAAAAAATCAAAAATAATAAATAAAGAATATAACAAAATCAACACAAACATAACAATTAAAAACTATAAAATTACTAATTTTAAAAGAAATCTTGATTAGCATTTAAAAAAATTATTTCAATTACCCCTACAAAACTGCCATGAACAACCGATAAGGAAATTCCAAAGATAGCTGGTAATGCTTACCAGAAGTAAGGGTTGTTATAGAACCAAATGTCCGACACTTTACCTTATAACTATCATAAAAATAAATTTCTTAATTAGCTATTGTCTCTGCTGAAACCTTTTAACATGAAATGTATGATGTATGTAAAAGCAGTAGAGCACGTGTAGGGCAAACGTCTATACCATAACATTTTCAAAAATAAATCTAATAAAATAACAGCACGAATCGATATTTATTTCCAGCTATTTATTGTGTACTTTTAACTTTTCGAATGGCCCAACAGAAGGGTAGTAAAGAGTAAACGACGTACCTGGTGACGCATATTTGTTTTACCTGAAAATAAAAATTACTGGAGATCCCAGTCCGGGATTCCCAGTTCTGTTTTCTGTTCATTTCCACCTGCACATAACCATAAAAATATATAAGAAAAATTTAAAAAAATTCAATAAAAAATATTACTTATCGTATCATATCATTTCCTGTCGATAGTTAATTTATTAAATAATAGATAATTTACCAAAAGATTTGTATTACAAAAAATTGGACAAGACTTATTTAATTCTTATACAGTCTTTAATGTTAATTTTCTTTGTTAGTATTCAGCAAATGAATAGGAGTAAAGTTTTAGTCATTAGAACGAAATAATGTCCATTATGAAAAATGTGTCCGATTTTTTGGAAGAATTTTTTTTATGATTGAAAGTGCCAACCTGGTGTAATTTTGTTATAATTCAGGTCAGCAGACCAAAGAACGCAAGAGATTATTGGCAATGATTGTAAAAGGTTCAATTGTGACAAAATTTAGATTGTGTCCAATTTTATAATTTTATTGTCACACATATCATTCATAAAAAAACTGTCTGTACCTACTGTAGTTCAAGTTATCTAGTCACCTAAAGCAGTGATCCGCCCGTTTACCCATTAATCTTTAATATTTTTTGGTTTTTAAAACTGATTTACATCTACATTTAAAAAAAATAATTTCAGAATTTATTTACTTCTAATAAATACAGGGAAAAACGTTCATTTATTTATTTATTTATTTATTTATTTATTTATTTATTTATTTATTTATTTATTTATTTATTTATTTATTTATTTATTTATTTATTTATTTATTTATTTATTTATTTATTTATTTATTTATTTATTTATTTATTTATTTATTTATTTATTTATTTATTTATTTATTTATTTATTTATTTATTTATTTATTTATTTATTTATTTATTTATTTATTTATTTATTTATTTATTTATTTATTTATTTATTTATTTATTTATTTATTTAATAACATAAATCAAGAACGAAAAGTACATTCCAGGTCCTTTGTAAAAACCACAACCGTGATGCGAATATTACATAATAATATTGACTTCATAAGCGTGAGCGACACCGAGACTAAGATCGAATATCCGAGACCGAGAATGGAGTACCGACTATTGAGTAACAAATGATTACTTTTTCTCTATCCCTACCGATGTACCGAAAGTAACGAAGTAATCAAAGTAATCAAAGTACCGATTGTAACGAATGATTACTTTGTACCGAGTACTCGTTCTGCAACCAACTACTCTCTAGTATCGAGTACTCAAAGTAATCAAAGTAACGAATGTAACGAAAGTAATCAAAGTAACGAAAGTAACGAAAGTAATCAAAGTAACGAAAGTACCGAAAGTAACGAATACATTGTGGAACGAGTAATCGGTACTTCGGGTCTTCTCGAGTAACGAGTACTCGAGTAACGAATGATTACTTTTTCGCCATCACTAGCTTCAGATCAGTTATGCCTGTGTAGACCCAAGCAGGATCACAATCGCCCGACCCCATCGATAAACACACAAAGCAATAAAACGAATTGCTGACATCGCAACCACATAGCCAATCTGCATTTTGGTACATACCTGCATTGAATGATCTTACCACAATTTTGCCCTTCACCACATGTTGTTTTAAGATCTGAAGGTTAGGCCGCAATGGACCCAGCTCTTTTATTTTCTTACGATCCTCGAAACTTAAACCCTTCAATTTTGCCGCGATAATTGCTTGGACGGTATTCATTGCTTCAATTAGAACACGAAATCACCCAACAACAGCCGAATCTCAGTAAAAACAAGAACAACGAAATTATTTTACAGCTAGATAAACCGCTAATACGCTACGCCACACACCACACTTGCATGTATTGTATTTAGTTTATAAACAGATTGTCGTTGCCGAACTCTGTAAAACAACGGCAAAGTTCGACAACGTGCGGGGTTCGGGTTTAACAAGTTACTTTATTGGCTTGAGTAAAATGATTCTTGCCCCTATCCAACGCTGTTGTCAGCGTTTCTTAAAGCACTCTCGATGTATAATTGCATGGGAAAATAAGGATAGCATATACCAAGTTTTACGCAATCTGGCAAAGCTCGGGGGGTAACGCCAAGCTAGCTCACAGCGCGCAGCGTTCAGTTTGGAAGCGTGAAACTTAAAATAGAAACAAGTAATATATCTGACGGCCTTTATAAATTTCTCGCTTGTGCTTAATACATTCTCAATTTTTCTGGGGAGCTTTGAGAGGGCATTGCCCATTTGCCCCTCCTGCACCAACCGCCACTGCTAAATTCATCAAAAACTGCTGGTGCTTCATTTGATAAATCCATCATATCCAACAAGTAAACTGAACACCATCTCAAATAATTGGTACGATTGTGGGCAGATAACCAAGGATTCATTTGGTTAAAGCTCTCAATTACTGACTCTTTCAGTATACAAAAAGCTTAGCAGAGTTTTAACCATTTCTATATAACTAAATTAATACTAAGTTGTAGAATTCTAGATAAGATAAACTATTTGAACGACTCTGGAAGTTCTTTACAAACGCCTATCAAATTATAAAAAGTAGATACAACAGAACTTTTATTAGTTATGCAATTTATAACCTCATTGACTAGAAATTTTGGCAAACTGATTGAACAAATCATATCATGTTTACTGTCCTGTAACCAATTTTCAAGCAATGGCAGAAACATTCGCATTAAAGCTTCGTACGTTAATTTGTGAGTTCGAATTGCTTTATTTCATTTTTTACCTGACATAATGGCTAAAACCGTGCAATTGCCATATAAACCACTTTCAATCCAAACATCAGACAATCCACTATTGTCCATATGTTGACCTATACATTTAAAAAAATTCATCATTACATGAAAGCTGCCTAAACGAATTACATTTGAACTAAAATTTTCAGGTAGATGCCACTAAATTTCCTTAGCTTTGTAATACAAGGCTTGATCAAAAGTGATGATGGTAAAGTTCTTTTCCAAATTTTCAGCAATTTGCTTGCATTTGATCATTAGCGTCCAAATAGTGTCATATTCGGAAGCAACATGAGGCAATATTAGAAGATACCCGTATGTTGTAAGCTCAGAGTTATCTTTTATTATTAATTTGTTAAATCCAGTCCATTGTGGAATTACATAATTTCCAAAGTGTTACTAAGCAAAGGAGGTTTCTTTAGAGTTCTGTTGATGCCACATTTTTGTAGGGGCATACAGTTCTGCAGGTACGTTGAGATTAAATTTATATGGTACTAATTCAAGATATTCAGAAGAAATCGATATTGGCCATTTCTGAAAAGCTGCCATTTGAGCTGCATGAAAGGTAGGTCCTTTATCTAGAGTTTCTTCTAATATATTTATTTTATCTACTGCAAATTGTACAAACCTACCAGATATTAATTAAGACGGGACAATTACTTTGTTATTATCATAGAAACGAATAATTTCGGATTGTGCAACAGAGTTTCGGATTCTAATAACTTCTCTGTATGGTAAAGAATGTTCACAAGCATGTATGGTTTCAATAATTTTTCTGGATTTGGTTTCTTGATGAAATAACAATCCTAGAGCTGCATGTTTTGGGGTGTGCTTCTTAAAATTTTAATAAATGTAAATAATATCTATGTTTTAGCTATGTTTTAATTTTATTAGTATCATCAGTAATTAATAATTGAGACAGGAAGAGTAACCTGTCTGGTATTAAATTTTGAAAAGCTTTATTACTTAAGTCTTTCTAATTGGTCAGCCCCTTCATTTCTGACATGTCATGTTTAATTCGCTTACAAAGTTGCACAATTTGAGCTAGTTCGGACTGACCTATTTTCAACATTTTATCTGGTTTTAAAAAAGTTTTTTCTTCCACTACTTTTTTAAAACATGTAGACTTAGAAACCTTTGGAGCTATTAACAGACCCTCATTTCGATTTTTTGCCTTGATGCATTCAATATTTTTACCATAATGCAATTTGATACTTTTAACAAAGTTCCACGACCTATTTAACAGTCTTCACTTATTTGGCAGTAACGTCTATATATTACAGAAAATTAATAGATTTTTTCCTTTGATAAACCGTAATCTAACGATTTTAATAATTTCATAAATTTTGGCAATCCTTTTGTTTCCATTTTACAAGAATGGTTCTGAACTTTTTGTTCAGATTTCTAATTAAAAAAAAAACATATTCTGTGATATTTAAATTCATAGGTGATTAGATCGTTATTAACTATTCTTGTTAATATAAATTATGTTTGCCTATAATTTTGACTTTGTTTGCGATATTACGAGAAACAATTTGTGACAGCTTGTTGGTGCGTCTCTTTTGGCAAAATAAGCACTTTGTGATATCGAACTTGTCATTTCTAAATGCATATGTATTGTTACATTGGGATTTGCTATTGCTGCTAGTTGCACTGCATTTTTTTAAAGTTTCAATATTTTCCTTGCTTGCTAGTAAAACTAGAGTAACACTTTCGATTATAGTTTAAATGGTGTTCATTCGATGAATTAATAATTGTCATTATGGTATTCAAAAACATATTGCCATTAACAACACTTGATCTTAATTTAGCACTATTTTTAAAAGTATCAAATAAAATATTAGTACTTGCAATTAAGTTTTTGGGTTGGTTGCAAGTTATGCAATTAACACTACGTGCTGCCGAGGGATTCTTTATACCTGCCACTGCAGTTTTTGTGATTGATTCTAGTTCACTTTTTGAACCACTTGAGATATCTATTACAAGTAGTACTTAACTTAAAATAATTTAAAAAATCTTACTAATGATGATCAACAAATTATTAGCCACTTACGTAATACAAGTACGAACGAAAGATTAGAATGGTGTTTTCAGCTAAAACTTATAATACAGGTATCCAATATGTATTATTGGATTAATCAGCTATCAAAACCTCCACATTAATTTGTATTTTGCATACTGCACCTACACAGAGCAACTACAATTTTCCGGCCAAATAGCCTTAGATCGTTGCGGGTGGTAGCGGGTGGGAGCGGTGTACGAGCGCTTGTCGAGTCCGCGCTCTCTTCTCAATCCACCATTTTGGCCATATCTTTCATATTTATGAACATGATTTAAAAATGCAACAAGCATTCAAATTGCAATGAGTCAGGCTACAACAACTATCAAAGGTATTTTTTTGATTGACCTACCAATTATCAAGATAATCGAGTGGGAACGAATTTAAGAATTGTAATTTTTACTACACCTTGCGTACCAGAAATATTCAACGTTTCGTGCTGCAGCTACTTCTGAGTTACCATAGCTTACTTACGGAAACTAGAATGGGCAAGCTTGGAATAATTTTTTTTATATTATTTATAACATTAACATATAGTCACAAAATATCTCGTTGTAAAGCTAGTAGAACAACGTATCATTCTACTTTTTAGTATTTTTTTATAATACCATCCCTCCCCCGCCAATGCCATGACGATTTTTTGACGACAGGTGGATACTTCATCCCCAAGACATATTCTATCGAAAAAATGGACCGTAGCTTTTTACCTTTCCGTGCACACGGAATCGTTAAATAAGCGACTTACGCCGGCTATTTGCCTCTACTAGTAATTGTGACGCAATTCATTAAATATTAAGATCCTTAATTATTAATTGTTATGTTTTACCAAATAAAACCCATTTGGCTATAATCAGAAGTGGGATTTACCTGCAAACTATCCATTTTATGTATGTGCACTGACGCTATGGCTGTTCAGGAAGCCTTTTTGGGGCTTTTTCAAAAACATAATTAATCATTGAACGGTTCAAAACGCGGTAATGAGGACATCTGATTACCAATTTTTGATCCACAACCGACCGATTCCGGCGTAATTGTTTGGTATCGTGAAATTGACAATTTAGGGCAGGAATTCAAGTGAAATGGTCGTGAATTGGTAGCTGGAGCGGCGAAAGTACTGAAGAAAACAGCTGCTTTGTGGTTCTACTCCTGGGAACCAGAGTAACGAGATTGGGAAACGCTTAAGTCTGTTCTGATTGACTTATTATGATTTAAGATAAACGTCAAACATTCTACTGGTAAACCGGCAAAAAGACCTCAAACTTCCAAGACTAGATCTTCTTCCAACAAGGTGTTCAAATTTTGTAAACGAACAGGCCACAACGTATCTTCTTGTTTCGCGAAAGAGCAGACAGATCGGACTAATAATGTACAAGCAATCTAACTTTAGTTGTATTACAAGGCAAACCTGTAAATTGTTTAATAGATACAGGCGCATATTGTTTTCTTCTTCCTGTTATAATATTTTTGAAATATCCAAATAGGAGAATCGTCTGAACGGTTATTGACCGCTTTTGTAAAAGTTGAGAGAACGTGAGATATGTTGGATGCGGTCGATTGTATGAAAGCAGTGAATCTGGAGTTGGTTTTAAAACGCTAATAGTGACCATATTTTTCGAAAAGAAAATAGTAATTGTCTCTTGAACAATACAGTTTGGCCGTGAGTGTAAAAATTGTAGTGAGTGCCTTAAAAAAATTGTACCCTCTTGAACTGGGCCTACAACCCTTTGTTCATTTGTTACCTGCTGGACCGCTTAATTCCAACCGGACGCTGTAGGTTTAGCCTTGTCCGGATTGACGTCGATTTTACCAGTAGCAGCTAAGTGAACGCATCGCAACATATTACTTGCAACCTCTTCGGGGACTTATTTTTACTAGTACCTGTTATATGTCCACCAGTCTGTCGACAGAAAGGCTACCCAATTTATTGTGTGTTCTGCTTACGACCATATGTTTATAGCCGCCTTGAGCGTTTAGTATTTTTTGTATTTCTTGCCTTCAGCAATATATTTAAATTCTATATTTCCTTCTGTTTCTTCCTAGTGTGTTGTAGCTTCTATTTTGTAAATAAATGTATGTATTGCTGTGAATGAGACAACGGCGTAGTGTTGAGTTAATCTTCTGGTTTATTACCATTTGGTAATTTTTGTGGTAATTACTTGACCGGTTGTGTTTTGCAAATTACCTGGCGCTTACTTTAACATCTTAACCCGCGACCAATCTTCACTGGGTCTGGCCGGAACACGACCATACAATCCTATAGAGTTTATCCATCTTGCGATTGGTCCGGCTTTGCAGGGTTCCATATTTTATTTGTTGATTTTCGACAGAACGGAATCAATGTAGAGCAGGGTGCGTAGCAAGGCTTAAGTTTAGTTAGTTTTTCTGAAGCTCTCAAATTGTTAACTTGTACTTTTAAGACAAAATACATAGAATTAGTTATAGTCATCGGAAGCGGTTTAATTTTTTTAAATCCTGACAAAGAAAAAGTATTGTGGTCGATATTCTTAATTACGAATAAGTAAGTGTGTGTAATATTCCTGAGAGGACGGCTCTATCTCTTAGTTGTCATGTTACCCCATCTTATCTATTTGAAGGTAATTGGAAACAGGTTAGTATTGACCTATGGATAAACGACAGTTTTGATCAAACTCGAAACTCTATCTTTAAAACTACAATTATTCTGTGAGGGCACAAAGTTTTAAAAGGTTAATTGAAGCACCAAAACACACCGTTCAAAGAGATTTACTTAACAGACTCCATTTTCCTGACTTTGTAATAACATTTCACTGTCTAGGTCGACAAGATATTATGTTACCAAGACTGATTGTTAACTTTCTTTAATCAGCATAAGCAGTCAAGAAGTTCTAAAGCAAAGGTTATTTATTAGTATATACTTAAGTCCGCCAACTGCACAACTGTCCTAAGACACGACAATCCTGACAAAACCACGTCTTCGCGCGTGTTCTAAGGCGGACCGAGTCGTGTAGACCGGCGGCTTGACTTTGACATTGACTTGGTCTTGGCTATTGAGCCGGAACCTGGTTCCATTGCTCATTTATCTTAACACAGATAAATTTTTTTACGGGGTGGGGAGAATTAGATGGTGGCTGATTTCACGGGAAGTGTTAGCCGTTTAACACCATTTTGGAGCGTTTAAGCCGGAAAGGTGGCTCCCCTCCGTAGTTGACGGCTTTACGGATGAGGGGATTAAAATGGACAGCTGCTGAAGCAAAGAATTTGGAGGCGGTATCTTTCAAGGAATCATCGATGTACTCGATACCAGAGTCTCTGTGTAAGGACTTGTTTCGAACGAACCAGGGTGCATTAAAAACCATGCGTAACGATTTGTTCTGTATAATCTGGATTTTGTTAATATGGCTGGGGCAGCGTGGTTCCAAACAGGAGAAGCATACGTCATTATAGGTCGGATTATTGCTTTGTATATACGGAATTTATTGCTTAAAGAAAGCTTACTTTTACAACAAAGCAGCGGAAGTAATTGCGCTATACATCCCCGTGCCTTATTCCTAGCGATATCAATATGCTTGGAAAATCTTAAACTTTTGTCAAGGGTGACACCCAAGTATTTGGGGTGGTCTTTCCACGGAATTCTCTCATTGAAAATATCCAATTGACCAGTTGGATGAACTCGTCTACGAGTGAATGAAGCCGCGGTGCTCTTACTTCTGTTTATGGTTATAAGCCCGTCACGGTAATATGCCTCGAGAGAGTCTAGCGTTTCTTCTAACTTATCAAGGATTAAGCGTGAGTGCTTACTTCTGACCAATATAGCAGTGTCGTCAGCATATTGTGCTAACTCTACAGAAGTCATTTGTGGGATATCTGAGGTAAAAATGTTAAATAAATGCGAAGATAGAACTGCGCCTTGCGGTACGCCGGCTGTTTGTATTCTGGTTGTTGATTTTATGTTATCTATGCTTACTTGAAATTTACGATTATTTAAAAAAGAACTGATAATTTTAATAAGACTTACGGGGTAATTTAATTTGATAAGTTTGTATAGAAAGCCAGAGTGCCACACTCGATCAAGGGCTTTAGCTACATCTAGAAACACTGCGCCGGTGTTGTGTTTGCGCTCAAAACTTGTATAACAATGCTCGACCACGCGGAGGACTTGTTGCGTTGTAGAATTTTGGGCTCTAAAGCCAAAATGTGTATCAAGCAGGACTTTTAGCTCTTCTGTTGATTTTATCAATCTCCTTAGGATACATCTTTCAGCTATTTTAACGATTGATGGCAGGAGACTGATGGGGCGGTAATTTGAAGGTTCTTTTGGACTTTTGCCTGATTTTAAAATAAGTATGACGTTTGCTTTTTTCCACGTTTTGGGAAAATATCCGAGGCGAAGCACGGCATTTAGAATGGCAGTGAGATGCATTATAGCTTTTTGCGGGAGATTTTTCAAAGACAGATTCGTAATACCGTCAGGGCCTGAAGCTTTATGTTTTGGTGTGTTATTAATTATAGTTTTGATTTCGTTTGGAGTGATTGGTTCTAGTGTATCTGTGTTGTTTGTGTTAAAGTTTGTTAGTTGTTCATTCACAAAAGTTTTGATCTGCTCGACTTTGTTTAGGTTGGCATGTGTTGGGTCTTTACTGAACTGTGCTTGTAGTGAGTCTGCAAAAAAGTCGACCTTATCACTTGTTGTTGAAACCGGACCATTGGAGGTGCTTAACGGAGGAATTTTCTTAGTGTTTTTGTTTGAATATTTAAGCATTTTTGTCATTCTCCAGAGTGAGTTATCTTGAACATTTAACGATGAGAGGTTGTTTCCCAGGAATCATTGTAATGATCCATAAAAGCGCATCGCACCTCTGTTTGATAATGATTTAATTCGCGCTTATGTTGTGTGGCGAGAGTCTTTTGACTCGTCGGTTGAGTGAACGATTGCTTTTGCGATGATTTCTTCAAAATTTTCAGTGTTTAATTCTATTGATTTTACTGTGTTTATTGTCAGTATTGAGTCCAAGTTTTCAGCGAACCTGTCTTTGAACTTGTTCCAGAATATTCTTGGCTTTCTAGGGAAGAGGTCATTTTGGATATTGCCCAAGTGAAGAATGACCGGAAAATGGTCGGAATTGAGGGCTAATATTGCGTAGATTGTTGGTTGGAGTGGGACCTTTTGGAGGAGGGCGATGTCCAGAACATCGCAGATGCCTTGAGTACAAAAATGAGTAGGTTCTCGCGGACCCAGGGCCGAGATATTGTTAACTAACGTAAAGTCATGTAACAGCTTGCCGTTACGGTTTGTGGCTATGCTGTTTCACATGGGGTGCTTGCAATTCAGATCGCCTGCCACAATTGTGGGGGCGCTACCCTGGAAGAATTTTTGAATGTCTAGGTCAGTTATTGGATTGTTTGGGGGCTTATAAGTTGAAACTACTGTTATTGGACCTGTTGTGGTTTCAACTATGATTGAAGTTGTCTCTATGTTTTTCAAATCTTTATGTGGCAATTCATACTGATTAATCGCTCTCTTGATAAACATCGCGGTGCCGCCTCCCTGTCCGGCGGCTCTGTCGGTTCTATAGCAATGACAATTTTGAATTTTGATAACGTTACAGGGTTGCGTGTGAGTTTCATTTACGAGCATATTGTCAACATCATGCTCGCAAATGAAACTATCAAGTTCTAATATTTTATTTATATATAGCCCGGACGCATTCCATAAACTGACCGTAAGGGATTGGGGTGTAATTTTGCAAGCCACTTAAGCAGCTTAGTTGAAAGCTGTGGTTAAAATAGTTTGCAAATTTGCTGCAAAGCATTTTGCTTCTTTCTCGGACGGGTTCATTTTGCTGAATGTTTTTAACATTTCAGCAAGCGCTGCTGTTACTACAGCAAATCGGTTTGCTTGTGGTTTCTTAGGATCGGCTGACCGGGGAGTTTGCACTGGTTTTGGTAATGCCGTTGCTGGTTTATCATGGTTTTATCACGGCTGGACGATTTTGGCCCATGTAAAAGGTTTCTTAGGCCCTGTTGGAAGAACAATTTGAGGTTGCCGCTGTTTGGGGTAGGCGCTACAACCGCGGTAGCTAGCTGGATGCGCCAGTCTGCAGTTCGCACATTTAGGGGGGTCGGCTCTAGCCTTAGGACACTCGTAAGAGAGGTGGCCAAGTCCGCACTTCATGCATTTATGCGCTGCAGTGCAACGACTCTGGGGGTGGCCTAGCAATCGGCATCGATAACATTGTCCCGTATTGTAGCTGTTCCTAAGTGGTTCAACTTTGATTTTAAGACCAAGGCAGGTTGTCATGTCAAAAAAATTTCTATATACTCGACTTACTGTTACTATAAATAAGGGCATCGATGCCTTATCCTTGCGTGTCATTTGAACCACTTTTATTGGCTCTAATTTCAGCTCAGTTATTTCTGAGACAATGTCATCGATCAATCTGCGAATTACCACTTTTAGGTTGCGTTCTGACGCGAACGCATTCGTGTAATACGGGATTGACCTGGCCTCGAAAAGTCGTGTCAAGTCACGGTGACTATCAGAGTCAGGTAGAGAAATTTTGACTCCGTCCTTGCACGTTTGGGCCTTGGTGAAGTTGATCTTCTTGGTCTTGAGTAGATTCGAGACCTGAGACCAGAGTGACTTGTCCCTGAGGTTTACTGGGGGGGGGATTTTCTTATTTTTATCTTCGTTCGAAACGGGAATGTTGGTAGTAACGGCTGCTCGAGACGAGCGGAATTTGGCGGGGGTCGTTGGGCGTGGTTTATTGGAATTCGAGACTTTTTTTTAATAGTGGCTTTGGAAAGCGAAAGATCGTTTGCGTCAAGACTTACCGAGTTGTCCATATCTTCGTCGTTATTGTCAGTATTATTCAGAGCGGAAAAAGAACTTTTCGTTGCGGTATTTTCGTGTTTGCTTTCCTTAATGTGTAGGGGTTCAATAATTATTGACCATATTAATCATTTATTTATTAATAAAATAAACACTTTAATTCTTAATTATCTGGAATGGAGTGAAAATACCTAGAGATGATCCATTGTCGCTTAATTGAAATAGTCACCAGATCAGAATTATGACATTTCGTAGTAAATCGAATTTAGAATTAACATGAAATAGAATAAAATATAATTAATTAGAGTACTACTTCTATACAAGGGGTACTTACGGCGGGTTTAAACACCCTGGTGATGAGTTGTCTCGATTGTTGCTGGCCAGATTGATGAGTACCTGAAACAGGAGGGTTGACCCGAGGCCTACGTTACTTAACCGGCCGGAGCCTGAGATTTTAATGGCGCCCATCTCAGTCCATGCGCTATGCCGGCTCGTACGCTCGAACACCATCATGCGCTTCATCTCGAGCAGTAATATTGTCACGGTTATAATATTTTCAAATAATTTTACTAATTAAAATTATTGCCTTGATCACCATGCACAGTAGGATAAAATCACATGTCGGCGGCCAAAACTCTCAAACTTACCATATTGTCTTCGAATATTAAATTGATTATGGGAAAAATATTGAATAAATTCTCTTTACATCTTGGGGTGAGATATAAGGGTTGAAAAAAAACATGACAAGAAAAATTTGAAACTCACCAGTTCATTTCATAATATTTAACTGACTATGGAAAAAATATTCAAAAAAATATCTCTGCACTTTGGGGTGAGTTATAGGTAAAGATTGAAAAAAATTATGGCAAAGAAATTTGAAAGTTACCAATTAATTTTATAATATTAAAATTATTATGGAAAAAATAATGGAAATATTCATCTTGCATTTTGGGGTGAGATATAACGGTTGAAAGAAAATTATGATAAAAAATTGTAATCGCTCCAGATGTATACTCAACCGTCATTGTACAATGATAGACAATATTTGTAAAATTTATTAATAAAAATATAATTAACAGAAATCGACTTGCTTAATCCGCATATTCATAATCGTCACTTTCCCCTGTAGTTTCGGACTCGGTTTCAGTTTCGCTCTCGGTGATTTCACCTTTATCTTTGCTACCGATTTCTTCCCCATAATGCAGTTCGGGCTCTTCTAATAAATTCAAAGCATCTTTCGATATTTTCAGAGAAGATTTTTTTGGCAATGGTCTCAGGCTTGTTATTAAAGGGTCCGAGGAAACCAGAAGAGCGTTGAATAAGTCTGTCATTGTAGCAACACGGGACATTTTTCTTGTGCGCTTTTCCCTGTAATACTTAAGATCTTTATTTCTAGCTTCTTGGGCTCTTCAGACAATTGACCTATTGGTAAAATTGCCTCGCCTATTACTTGTGCTCCATGTATTAATATTTTATGTACACTTGTTGGTAAATAGTACCATGGATATTCTTTGATTAATAGTGCAGCAGTTTCTTTGGCGTACAAGTCAAATTCTTCTATTTTGATCCGGTATCCAGAGGACATTGCGCTTAGTATCACAGAACTTCTAAATATTAAGATTTCTTTTATTCCAGTAATTTCTGCCGATAATGATGGATTAGCAAAAAACCTTCGCGCAGTGTTTCCATCATTTGAGGATCCTGCTCCTCCGGCTCTCACTCTGTCCACTCTCAACCCCATCCTTTCTGCAAATTCATTTTGAATTCTTATCTTTCTGTTTACTACGCTGTTCTTCTTTTCTGGCCCCGTAGACTTCCACGACTTTATTTCCAAGCGATACGAAACGTGTAAAAAATCCAAGCATGTAGAGTAGATAGCTAAAACTTAATTGATCCCTCATCAATTTTTGCTTCCAAAGCTTTGTCCATATTATTCATAAATTTTGGTGTCAATCCACAGAGGTAACACTTCTGGGCTGAGCTAGTTTCAGTTACCGCATTACAAACTTTCCCATCGACCATCGTCAAAACTAGTTTTGATATAACTTTTACATGACTAGTTGTGGTAACTTTTTCATAAGGTTGTAATCTATCAATTTGCCCCTGAATATATTTTTCCTCATTTCTTGATAGTTCGCTTGTTTCCTTAGCAAACTGAATTCTGATTGGTCTACAGTACCTTGGAGAAGATGGCCGCGGATTCTGCCATAAAATAATTTTCCCAAAAGAAGTCTCCTCCACCAACATCTGGATTGGCACCAAGGACGTTATGAATATGTCGGCATCACTGGAAGTTGCAGAAGGGCTCTGTTCTTTGGATCCGTAGGCTTCCTTTTGTTGTCTTGATGCCTCCTTTTCATAATATCTCTGCTTAAATTCACTGTGCCCGCTACTGCCATCAAATCCCCATTTAACTATAAATACAATTTTTTGTAACAACTCTGGGTTCATAGTTCTCATCACCTCTTCCTGAAGTTTAATGATTCTAGAAATGGTATGGTCAAGAAGAGCCTGAATTTTTACTTCAGCAAGCCTTTCAGTGATTATAATTTTATCTGCCGGTGGATAACAAGCCTTTTTTGCTCCTTGCACTTTGTAATATGGTGGGTATATATTTGCATGATTTGCTTTAGCGAACATTCTGTGCGTTTCATAAGCCTTTCTACTCTCTTTACATTCTACTAATAAAGACAAAGCTCTATCAGCCGAGAACTGTATCGGGCTTGTGCCTTTTCTTCTCCAGGCTGCCCTTATTTTTGAAGCTCGTGTAGGGGTGGTTTCCGTTGCCTCTTCAAGAAGCTTTGCAGCCGTATACTTTCCCACACTTCTTAATTTCATTTTTACTGCATGCGAAAGTTCAGGTGATGAAACTTTCTTCAAAAGTTCCGACGTCTTTCGTCGTTTAGTTCTATCGCTACTACAACCATAGCCTTTCGTTGGACGGCCGCCGCGACCTGCTGCATGTCTTGATGGACGTGGTTCTTCAGAAATTACAGCTACTGTTTCCATCGGTTCCGATAACGTGGGGACGGTAAAAGTAACTTCTTTTTCCAGCCACTGTGAAAACTTCCTGATGAACGTTGTCTTATTTCTACAGCTCTTAGTCCATCTGCGGTTAATTTCATTGCAGATTGGATAAAGCTGTTGCTTCAAATCGGCCACTACTGCTTCTGTGAAGTCCTGGTTGCCAAGAAGCTGAACAAGTTGATTGTAGACTTGGTCGTTTTTTTCATGAGTATTCCCCGTTGCTTGAAGCCAAGCGTGAAAAATTTGTTCCCTTCCTACTCTTTTTTCTTCCATATCTGACTAAGATTTCTGTCGATAAAAAATTACTTGAAGTTTTTTTTTCATTTTATCTATCAGACTTATTTTATATCTTAATTATTATATAAAATGTGCGCGTTGACCGGCCAAACAAAGTTATCGACAGATAAAAGGAAAAACTGTCGTTCTATTGATTATGTTGTTTTCCAAATAGGTACCAACTGTTGTTAGTCCAGTAAATGATTTCAAAATTAACCAAAAATACTGAAAACGTGGTAGCGAATGTACGAGATCCTCCTACAGATTTCATCATTGCAAGATGATGAAATCTGTAGGAGGACCGTACACCGACCGCACCGATAAGCGATACGGCGCTCGCGCTCCCTCAATGCACCTGCATTGAGAAAATTGCAATTAACTGAAATGCCGCAAATTAACGCACCTGATTTTTTGCATGCAGACAGTAGAGATTTCAAAGAATTGTCACATCATAAAATACTCGCACCCTGTTGCACCCGCGTATTTTGAAAGTCTACGTAAAGTTAAACTAAAAATCGCTAAGTTTATGTTTGCAAGTACTATGAACAATGTATCTTACCTAAATGTTATTCAATACAAATGCAGCAATATGCAGGTTTGCTCACACTAAAAACTATACTCTTTCATATAAAAAAAAATTCATAACGTAACTTGCTTAATAACAATAATATCACAACTCAAACTTAGTGAATATTTTATGATGTTCGAGGCTTGAAAGCGACACATCAAGTAACCACGTTTTCGCCGCTCAAAAATAGGGATGAAACGGTAAATAAAAGTTTTATTGCGGGTGGGTAAAGAGGGACCGGAATGTTCTTCACCTGGTAAATGAGTATTGGGGTAAATTACATTGTTGACAATTTTAGGTTTTTGGCAGCAACCTTGAAATTTTATCCCACTGTGCGGCAGTAGATGGCTGCTGGGTTTGATGCCAAAACTTATTAGATCCCGGTTCACAATTAAATTTTATTAAGGATTTCTTTGTACGAAAATTAGGGATTTCCAAAAGGCCTATAAGTTACGGAATTGCTGGCATGAGCATCGCACTTAGTAAAGTTTAATTTAAGACCAAAGTGCTAGTTATGTCTCATGTCAATGATACATTTTGCACAACATCCAACTGCATGGTGCTAAAATAAATTATTCCTACTTTACCTTCAGCTTTGTTTCATAGAAATTATTTACATTTTCCGAAAGAATTAAACTTAGCCGATCCGCAGTTTTTGCAATCATACCTGATCGAATGTTTGTTAGACTCGGAAATTTTCTGGAAATTGCTATTGCAGGAACAAATTAGGGTCCCTGGAATGTCAAGTTTATTGCTGACCAATTCTCATCTGGGTTGATTAATTGGAGGAAATTTCAGGTCGCCTCCTAGGGGGAAACTGATTAATCTTGGATGCCACCTCAGTATTGCAAATTTGCAAGATCTTCACCGACAAGTAGAAAAGTTCTGGATACCTTCGATTAATCAAAATTGGACAAGAGAGAATATAGCATGAGAGCATAATCTTGTAAAGACACTTTACGCGACAATGACGGACGCTTTGTTGTAGATTTACCCATTAGAGGATATATTGAGTTAGGTAATTCCGAGATGCAGACCCATAAACGATGTTTATTGTTAGAAAGGCAATTTAAATGCAATCCTTCATTTCATACAAAATATAAGGAGATAATTTGGCAGTATTTAGATTTGGATCCAGATGGGGAAATTATTAAACATTCACGTTTTTACTTGCCACATCATGCGGTGCCGAAAGGTAGCAAAATACGCATCGTCTTTGATGGATCTGTGTTGGTTCCTTTGTCCCTTCAGGGAGAGGCCGACTACCTGTGCTTGGCAAATCCCATGAAGATCAGGGGAGGGAGTCAACCCTCACTTCACTGGGGTTACGTTCTTTACATTTTCTTCAACTGTCAATGAAGGAAGACGTCATTGACATTAGCTTCAGTGGTATACAAAGCTGTTGTATTTTCTAGCGCTTTTACCAATTAAATTCGTTAAGTTGAGATACAATTGTTTCACTGGTCCTTTAAGTTTAGAATCTGAATTGATTCAGTACGGGTTACGTACAATCTGCTAGTTCCAGTAATTAAAAGACTTTAAATTGCAACTTAATGTGTATTGGTTCATTATTTATTGAACATGTTAATAATTTATTTATTAATAAGATAAACATTTTATTTCTTAATTATCTGAAATGGAGTGAAGATACCTGAAGATGATCCATTGTCGCTTATTTGAAATAGTCACCAGATCAGAATTATGGCATTTCGTAATAAATCGAATTTAGAATCAACATGAAATAGAATAAAACATAATTAATTAGAGGTACTTGCTGCGGTTGTAAACGCCCTGGTGATGAGCTGCCTCGATTGTTGCTGGCCAGATTGATGAGTACCTGAAACAGGAGGGTTGACCCCTACCAGTCCCGGCTAAATAGCACGGCATTTCCTCCCAATACACCCCGTCTGCGAATTATTAACAACAGCTCACGGGATGTCTTTTCCAAGGCATGTAATACTATAACAGCACCTGAATCTAATCTATCAATCTCATATTATTTATATCATCATCCAATGACATAAACTCAAAATTCCTTCACGTAGAGAGTAGTACGTTGCTACACCTACACTTGCGACATAGTTGCCGCTGTAATTTCATTAGCAACTAGTGCTAACGTACCAGAGGTACCATCAATAATATCACTAACAAATAGTGATCACGTACCATAGGTACCACATACAAAACAATAATAGTAATTGATCAGGAATACTTTCGATAATAATAATTATCAAGTGACACGTCCCTTGCTGGACCATTGGGCCTATAATCGCCTAAACACGTAATATTACCTTTTGAATATTACACTCACATGCATCGACTCTGGACACACACATCTCAACACACACACACATGGCATTTCGAACTCGACTGCCCTGACTCCCCTAATTCACGTGTTAGGTTTTCGGGGTACTTATTGCTTTTGCTCTAATACCGAGTCTGTTCAGAAAGTCTTGCCTACAAATAAAACGTCCTCAATTACAGGACAATTTGATTTCTATTTTAATTCGGTAGCGTTTAGAGCGAATTGCTTCAGCTCGCAATGTGAGCTCCCAATACCCTATCTTTTTTAGACGATGCCGGCAAAAAAATTATGGTAATAGGGGTGTTGTAAAACTAGATAAAAGTGGTATCTCCAAAACTTTAGGTTTGTTCTGGAAATGTTCTTCAGACTGTTTTCTTTTTTAAGTAAAAGCTTAACCTGTTTCCTCGAAGGTCACGAAACGGTTACTATTGTCAATTGTGTTAGTAGAAAGTAGCCACTTTTGCTTTCTCTTTTTAATCAACTTTAGTTTTATATAGTTTCTGGAATTCACTGTTCTTTTTGTCATTCATTAGATTTATCAGTCAGAAATTTTATTTTTAACTTTATGAAATTTTTAGATTGCCGGAAAAATTAAAAAAAAATATACAAGAGATAGTTAAATTCAAAATAATTAAATACACATAAGAACCCATTCAAATGATTTTAAATGATTTGTTGCTTATAAAATAATTATTTATGCATAATATTGTTACGTTTGTTAGGTATAAAATGAATCAATTAGAAATATTGCAATAATTTTGTTTTACCTTTAATTTCGTCGAGTCTCGCTAATACAACCTACCACTGGCACTGTCCGTTTTAAAATAAGGGTCGCGTCCAAAATTTGTTGGTTGGTCATCAAGAAGACATTATGGGACAATTTCTATTTGAAGGAATTTTGGTCCTTAACAACATGTAAGCGTTGACTGTTTGGAACGTTGCTGTGAGTTTGAGAAATAATGTACGTAATATGTTTTCGTCTGAGAATTTTAGGGGTAAGTCATCGGAGAACTGTCTTTCTAATTTCTGATTAATACGTTTTGCTATTTAGATGATTATTGGTGCTGAGATATCAAAATCCAATGCATTTCAAAAACTGTCTAAACATTTTATCGTTTAGTCATCGTAAATGTTTCTACGTATAGGGGACTCTAACTTTCTCACTTTCGGTAAATAACTCCACAGTTTATTTTTTAAACATATCAAAGGATAACAGTGAAGATGGGTGTGTAAGTGGTGACAACGACAAGATTTATTTGTGCAAGGAAAAGTTAAGAATTTCAGAAAATAAAAAAAATAAAATGTAAGCTTGTTTTGATTGGTATTTTAAAATAATCATAATTTTCTTAATTTTCCAGTATGGACCGTACGTTTGATATATCCTAACGCACTCTCTCCATCAACAAGGCACAATTATTTTACAACAACTTGAAAATCTGCTAATAGGTAAGAAGGATTATTATTCTTAATCCTAAACTACGTTTATACATAATAGTTAATATTTGCAGACCGTAATTTGGACAGAAGCAATTTATTTCGAGATGATTTAGAACAACCGTCAACTTGTGGACTTCAGTATTGTAGTGACTCGTGCCCCAAATACTCAAAGATAAGAAATTGTAGTTTCTTATTCTCATTTCCATCAATGTAATTGTCAATAAAAAGCACTTACCGTCGATCAAAGGGTGTAACTTTACTTAAAGAAAGGCTGGCTCTTGGCTGGATTATAAACCTTTACGATGTGTTTTAATTAAGACAAATTGCCTGGAAATGGGAGTAAATTATGCTTCCCAATCTTTAGATAAATAATCATTTCTTAGTAACCATATTTGGACTCAGAGTAGTGCCGTACTAATGGGTACGGAAAAATCTACAATTATCAAAAAAGAAAATTTAATAATTAAATTGACATTGTTGAAGTTGGTTGTCCGTGACAATCCGCGAGAACTTAGTGTAACGAACACACATGCGGAGCGGTACTTTTGGTTTATTTTGCAAAGCGCGACGGGTACATGCTTGATTATAGATGGTATAAGCTCGTTTAGATATAGCGTATAAGAAAAATAAGACGTAAACGATATGTTGTAGAAGAAAAAAGTTCAATATTTAGAGAAACTTTCCTAGATGTTGGCAGGATGTACACAAATATTGGTGGGCCCAAAGGACCTGAGACCTTTACTTTCTAATTTGTTGCAGTTGAACTGATTTTACAAGCACTTGCTCCCATAAAAGGGTTTCATCTAACTCTCTTTTTAAACGTGCGTTGAGCTCATGTTGAAGAGATTAATTGTACGAAGATTAATTAGAGTAGAAAAAGGGCTTGGAATAAGAGAGGACTGACTGAAGGATGACCGTTCGGTGGACGTTATCTTGAACTCACAACAGAGAAAACAAAAGTAGAAATTGTTTACTTTATTCTGGTTAACTGATAACTAGAGCCCGGCACTATTCATGTCACTAACTACACTGCCGCTTGCTGCTTGCCGACTATTCTAAATACTGCCTCGCACTTTGGAAATAAGTTGCCTAAATTAATTGTAAATTCAGTCACGATTACCACCTACGGCCGTGTCGTCAAAATTTGGTGCCTACACTTCCCCGGCGCGTCGTGGTAGCCCGTCCTCGGGTAACAGGTAATATAGCGATCCGTTATGCCTCTCTTGCTCTATAGATATCAGTTAATCAATTTTATTCTGTATTAAGATAGGGTTGTTTTTTCTGGGATAACTGCATTTTACCCATCCCCTTGAGGCATCAGTAATAAGAAAGTTTAGACTTAAGCCAGGGTCTCGGACCTCTTTATTCCCTCGATGGAAACAACTTTGTATAAGTCGGAAAACACCCCTGGAAGACACCGGTAGACACGAAGGTCTTGTTCGAGTTCCCCAAACGAAATTTATCCGACCATGGGAAAGGGTTAAACGGAATGAGAAGGCAAAAAACTGTCCTAACGAAATAATGCAGGACTTGATTGTCTCGCTGAAGTCGCCGAAAAGGTTTGCACCACAGTTTTGCACTGTTGGGTGAGAAGTTGATTATAATTCAACTTGACGTGACGAAGTCACGTTGGACAAGAAGAACTTAAGAATTAGAAGTTTGCTCGTAAGCACAACCTGACTGGCTTTGGGAGATATTTCCACATTTGTTATATCACCTTTGCTATATATGTTCTAACTATAGACTAAGCTGGATCTTCGCACCAAAAGAGACGTGCTGCTGCTAGAAATTAGAGCAACATCTGGTAATCCAAAAAAAGGTTTGATCAATTACTTTCAACACAACCACTGGCACTTAGTTCGGACGCGGCTTTTCCGTGGTTTTAAATATAACTTGGCTTGAAGAATCACAGTAAAAGAAACGCAAAATTAATTGAAAATTAAACTGGAATTGAAACACGTAAAGCGGAATTTAATTGACACGGTGAAAAGCACAAATTCAAAATTTCAGAAGATTCACGGGACGTCGTTCGATAAAATTAAAACCCACACTTGTGAGCTCGGAAGTACGGATCTGAATCCCCCTCCCGCTCTTAGGATGCGCTTATAATTGTGACGGGGTTGGAACGGGCTGGTGGTGGTCCTTTGAAAACTGACCCTTAAGGAGACTGCAAATTGTGGTTGGTTTTGGAAGCTTTAATTAGCGTTTATTACCTAATTGCCTAATTAGTGAAGGTACTCCTGGAATAGAGTACCAAGTATACCAAGAAACTATGAGAAGGAAAATTTTAGATCTTCTTTTTAACCAAGTAAAATAAAAAGCTCCTTAATTAATTTAATTCCTGAAATTACTGGAGTAGAACTACCAAAATTTTTTATTTGGTTTTAAAAGGGGTTTTGCTCTCATTGCCGGTGGTTTTACTGTATTTAGAGGAAAATTAGTATAGTTTATGGTAAAATTAAAATAATTTATTAAACGGTAAAATGGAACAACTTTAACGCCGTTGATTGAATTGCTTGCGTACTTTTGGGACTTCAAGTACTGATTCGACCTGTAGCGCCCTACAATTTGAGTTAGGTTTGTCGTAATATAGATGTCGCCAGTGGTACTAAATTTAAGGGCAGTAGCAAATTTACCTCAATAATAACAACCCTTTGGTAATCCCTTCTTCCAGTTACAGGTATTATTATTACCTAAATTGTTAGTAACTACTGGGAAGATAAACTTTTTATGCTTTGACCCTAGATAAGAGTTGAACTTGAGCTAACTCAAAGTTGGTGAAGGTCCCCATTCTTTCGATGCCCGTTTTTCGATTGCGTTACCTTTAAGGATAAGATTGTGATAAAATACAAGTATTTTGGTACTTTGACTACAAGTGTCAAAATCATATCAGACATTAGACGTTTGCGATGGTGATACATGCTTTCCGCTAAGTTAGCTACGTAGTTAGTTTCGATAAGTAAACTTCTTTGTTAATTTGGCCGTTTTCGTGTTTCATTGTTTCACCACGAGATTTATGTTAATTTCGTGCACGTAGCCTAGTTCTTGAAAAGAATTGGATTTGCATTTTTAGTGGCAGGCCCTATTAATTAATATTACTGACTTCCCGGGTTTACTTTTTAGGGCAGCTTGTATCCGGTTTTCTTTAACTACTTTCAAAGTCCGACCGCGTTTGAATTTTGTAATGTCTTTCAATAATGTTAACTATCCAGCACTTTGATAAAAAAAATATATTACCGTGACTCACTGAAAGTTAGTGATGACTAGTCTTTGAAAAGAGTTCATAATATGGTTGCAGACTTAATGTTTTTTTGCAATGATTGCCACTTCTACTGTCATCCCGGAAACCATAGCCGGACACTTTACTGCCCATGCTGTCATTGATGATAATGCCATAGAAGCTAACTCCTAGGAAGCCGTATTTTTCATGAATGAAAAGCCCACAATCTTGAACCTTATTATTTCACTATCGGCGTAGATAAAGTTATGATATTTGTCTGTTTACGTGCAAATGCATATAATTAATTTGAAAGACATCTTTTGGTCATTGCTGTTGTCATTAGAATAGTAATTAATATTTCCAATAATTTTGCTGTTTTTTTTAAGGCCTTCCAAGTCCTCTAATTTTTATTTTTATTTTGTCTGATAATAGCAAAAATTTATTTTGTAACAAAATACTGCACGGAATTCTAGTTTGATTTTAAACTGTTCACATGATTTAACGATTAGCTTTGTTAATAAAATATCCTACTTTTAACTAATAGTTCTGAAGACTCTGCAGCTATAAATTTGTCTTATAGTCCCATAAGCACAGCATAAGCTCTTTCACACCAGCCGAACGTGTTTTAAAGATAAGCGAGAAATGGAAAATTTGTAGAAATCTACAAAGTACACTCTTCACAAAAATTGAGAAATATCAGCTAAAGAATCGCCACCTTCACAGTCGACCAGTCAAATTCGTTATATTGCCAGATTTATATAATTGTTAATATTATTTGACCAACTATACTTGGGCAGTGTAAAAACTTTACTCATTCTACTGTAATTCGCAAAAACCTCGATGCTCAACAATTGCAGTTCAGTTGGTCCGCTGCAAAGCTATCTGCCTCAAGGGTTTTGCCACCAAACAAAGTAAAGTGACGTAAACTTTACTAGCGGCTACCTTCCGCTATCAAAATTTTGAAAAAGCGCTTGCCTTGCAAAATGTGTATACATGTCGATGGAGTTGATAATTAATGAAATATTGCATTGCATTAACACAACGCTTATCATAACACAGACCAGTTTTGGGGAAGATTTGAGCTTTATATATTTTGCAGATATTTTTTTTCTGAAATTTTGTAGCGACCTGCAATAAACATTTTTCTACACGTAGGTACAACCCGAAATCGTGTAAGTTAAATAATAAAGTCGTACGGCTGTTGTAAATGGAGCACAAAAAGTTGCAAATACTTCATGTTGCATAGTACCCATAATGATTAATTATCAAAAGTTTTTACACAGATTTTTAGGTCTAAAGTACAAATAACCGATATTATTGTTAAATCTGCTTTTCTGCTGTGAAATTGCTTTCCAACTTTTTTTAGCTATTTTCAACGGTGTTTGAAATTTTTAATGTCTTTCATAAATGTCGATTGTCTAGCAATTTGTTAAAAATAATTCCTCGAGTCATTGCACTACTTATCATCTATTTCATTCACTTTTACGCAAGGTTTAAAATTATACCATTTGCGTTTTTGCTAAACTTATTCTGCGGTATTACTTTCCAGTTCACCAGGAGTATTCTGCTGAGAGAGAGATTAACGGAAGTAACTATGAGAGTAATTGTGACTACCGAAGACAATCATCAAAGGATGGTCATCGAAAAAGGACGACCCAAGATCTGAAAAATTCTAAGGACTTGAACAGGAATAATAGATACTATCAAGGCAGAGGCAGAGATAGAGAAAGGGAGCATCATAGATTAACAGGAAAACGATCAAAAATTGGTTCACGTTGGGAACAAAAATCTCAAGATCGGAAAACTCGTGATCGTAACCTCGTACAAATTACCGGTTACAAAAGTCAACCTCCGAACAACACTATTATGATCCAGGGACTAGCCAAACATCTTTCAGAAAACGATGTAATAAAACTAGAATAATTAAAAAAATAGCGGTTAATTATTGCCGTTTTAGATTCGACGAGATATTATCCAATGCGGACTGAAGCCATTGGACATCCGTCTCATCCGCATGAAAGAAACAGGTACATAATTCTTTAACGTTTTGATAATTTTATTGGTGTCAATGGTCATGTTTAGGTACTTCACGTGGTTTTGCCTTTGTCGAGTTCTTCACACTTGATGAGGCTATTCGATGGATGAACATAAAACAGGTATCTTACATTACGCAAAAAATTGTAAAATCCGTTATTTTTCTAATTTATGATTTGTACAATTTATAATAGTTTTATTTATTGTAAGTCACTTATGTACTTAATTTATTTTCAAACTCTGGTAAGATATATTTTTTAAGAAATAAAGTTTTTCTTTATTTGGGGGGTAGTTGTTTACAGCAATTGGATTTTAATTCTAATCCATTTTTGTCCACAGGGAGTGTTAATGTTGCAAGAAAAATATCATGCCATCATGCAATATAGTATCCCTAAGGATGTCTGTGGCTGCTCAGAAAAATCGTCTGGAGATTGGTTTTGCATAAAGGTTAATAGCACTACAGCTTCAACTAACACATTTATTAAAATTTTATTTTAACGTCCGTGCAATCTTTATCATTTTTTAACGATCAGGTGCCTACATGCAAAAACACATGTAAATAATCCTAATTATTGCAAGTTATTTTTGTAATTAAATCGCGTAACTGCTAAAGAGATAATAAATTTGTAGTCATTTAATAAATGTATACTGCAGTGTTACTCTTAATACTGAGTTTCCTTTTCCAGAATTAGAAACGGCATCTAGAATTCTATTAAAATCTGCTATAAGACAAAAATTTAAAAAAAACTCACAACATTTAAAATTAATACAGCATCAATTCCTTTACAATGCGTTAATTTATAATTTAGTATGTTTTGTAATTTTGAAGTAAATGGGTATTCTTACTGAATAATTCAAGTCCAAAATTTTGTAAACAAAATGACTTGCTTTCTGAACTATCATTTGACAATTTGCCAAAGAATTCTACAGTTGTTTGTGATCCTTAATTCTAACTCATTCATGATTTTGAGATTTAGTTAATAACTACAAACTCTTAGAAATAAAAATATAGAAATAAAAGTAAAGTCCAACTCTGTAGCGAATAATCTCAGATTTGATTGAATGAAGCTAACCCAGCCTTTTAATTTTTTTGATAAATTTTCTATTCTTGAAATAATTAAAAAATCATTTATTAAATAATATTGATCAATAAATATTTACAGTGTGGTGCGCAAAACTTCAAAAGAAGAGATAGATGTTTCAAGTGTAATGCTTCTATGATGGAGAGCGAGAAAGGGGGTAGCGGAAGTGACGAAGTATGCAATTACATTACCAAAAGTATGTAAAAATGAAAGTGTGTTTCTTGTATAATTCTTATAATTAATATTTTGTAGCTATAATGGTTCGAAACTTGGACATTTTAACTAATGAAGACACAGTGATGACTGTTTTGAATTTGGTCATTCCAGAGTTAGTAAAATCCATTTTGACTATTTGTATTGGCCGAGATCCATTAACGTCGACGTCTCGTGGAATTTGTTACATAGGATTTGAAAGCACAATCGACGCTTTAGCTGTTCACAGAGCTTTAATTAACTTATCCAGTCCTTTAACAATTGATAGTAAGAGAGGTATGTTGACCAATATTAAGTGGGTTTATAGTTCTAATTACATCGGTTTACAGTGATACTGTCATACTGTAAGCTTAATTTAGGTGATAACATGAATCCATATTCGCAAGTAGATAGCACGGCCGTTCCTAGCAATTTTGCTTCAAGTGACGTTGAAAGTCTTGCAGAGTGTGCGGCAAGGCGTTATGCTAAAACTACGAATGAATATATGCAATATGTTGAATATTACAAAAACTTTTTCACGCAACAAATCATTAATGGTAATTTATTAACTTCGCATCAAGAGAACCAAATGGATTCCGCTAACACTGCGGCTGCCGTAGCACAGTTAGGCATTCTACAAATGCATGCAAATAAAAATTTCTCTGACACAACTTACATGTCAATTCCCAATGGCACTGATGGAAAACGATACCGTAAGATTTTTCTTTTTTCTTTAGTTTATGTTAATTCAGGTGATTGTAGCTGTTCCCGATATTTCTAAGTATACTAAAGACGTGTCAACCGGTTATCAATATGACGCTACAACTGGTTTGTACTATGACTCAAATTCAAGTTACTACTGGAACTACGTTATCCAAAAATATATGTACTGGGACCAAGAAAAACTAACTTATATTCTTGTTCCCACTTCTTATTATGACTCTCATCAGATAGCCTCCGTCACTACTAGTAGCACTCAAAAATTTGAAACAAAAAAGCACCAATCCGAAAAAGAGGACAAGGTGGAAGTTGCTAAAAAAGTATCTAAAGACATGGAAACGTGGGTAAAAGCTATCAACCAAAACAGGGATTTGTCTCTTACTCGATCCAGTACAAGAAAAAATTCTTCAGCTGCTACTAGTACTAGTACTAGTTTGTCTGTTCTTGGAAGAATGAACGCCACTCACTTGTCAGTTTCAGGTTACCACAAAAATAAAGTTAAAAAAAAAACAGATGTAGAGGCAGTTACAATGACCGCAGCACCTCTGGTCGCTGCTTACAATAATTCAAGCAATTGGTGTGCAAAAAAGAAACTTAGAGACGACGGCAAATTTTTGAATTATAAAAATCTTACTTGCAATTTACGCAATCCTCAACTTCGTTCTGATGAAGCTTTAACTAAACACAAAAAAATATCGGATCTTCATAACCAGAGCCCTAAGGTTAGAAAGCGGATGAAGAAACTTGCAAATTCTAAGAAAAAAGTTCTGTATCGCGATCGGGCAAAAGAAAGAAGAATGCAGTATGGTGACTCTAATGAACCTCGACCAAATAAATTAAAAGAGAAATACTTAAAGAGTCGTGAATTTTCTGAAGTGGGTGTGGCAACCGCTTTTGCTTCAGAACCGATTGGCGCCGAAAATGTTGGCCATAGACTGCTACAGAAAATGGGGTGGACTAAAGGACAAGGATTAGGAAAGCAAAATCAAGGAATAACTACAATTATTCAAGTAAATTTTTTTATTTGTTAAGTAGTTTTTCTCATTATTTGTAATTACAGACTGAACAATATAGTAGCACACTTGGACTTGGAAACAACGTTGCTGGATACACCACTTACGCTGGAGAATCCTATAGTGATTGCGGCCGAAAAAGAATGTATGCTCGTTACCAGGAACTTACTAAGAAAGAAAATTAATTTAGTGAATCTAATTCGAAGCCAGTAAACATTTGATAAATAATTGTTAGTTAATAATTTAGTGGCAATTTAAATTTTGTTTTATGCTTGATTTGGACGATTTTTGTATATTAGAAAGACAAATATTTTAAACTTTTTAAATGTTCTTAGGTGTAATTATAAAAATGTATTTTAATAATATACCGGGTGATTCAGGCGAGGCGGACCATAGGGATTTAACATGGGAAATCATAAAATTGTAATTTCCTGCTCCCCATTTCAATTTAGTTGAAAAAAATAGCTCTATCTTGTCGAGGATCTTTTTATGCGTATGCATTGCTGTAATGCATTTGAAAAATTTAACGGATAGTTAAGAAAATACACTTTTTTAATTGAAAAATGAGACCGGCAGTTTTTAAAACGTTCTATTTAAAAATGACAATCTGTCTCGTCGTACTCGCACGGAAACGGGTTGGGTTTACGAGCCCATTTGTCGTGGTTCGAATCCCAATTTATAAATTTAATTTTTTTTTTCTGATAACTGATTTTTTCATAACCAAACTTATTAACATTACTTTGCTTTTTATTATTGCTGATTTAGACAATTTTAACGTGTAATTGAACAAAAATTAAGGTGATTGTGATTTCTTCGCTAGTTAACCGTAATGCTTTAAATATTTAAATATTGATAAGAATAATAATTATGTAGTACAGATACAGTACAGTACTAATAAGCAAAAAAAAACATTTATCACAACCTATAAAAACGGTAACATGTTTTATGTCATTTTACTCATAAATCATTAAAGAAAATTTTAAGCATATTTCTAATAGTCGTCTGTCATTAATTTCAAAATATTTCTGACAATTCGTCGCAAAGTGTTTTTTTCGTTTCGTTTTTCGACAATATTTACTTTATGCATTATGGAAAATCTTTCGCTTAAAATAAGAATACTTGTGATAAAAATGTATTATGCCGGCTCTAGTCATGAGAGAATTAAAGACACTCTTGCTGGAATGGCCGAAACTGCTGAAGTTTCTCCAAGCACTTCTTCCATTAAAAGACTGATAAGTAGATTTGAACTAAGTGGATCAGTGAGAATTCGAGATGATGAACAAGAAAATGATTTAGTATTGACTCCAGAAACACAACAACGGACTGAAATTGTTCAAGGGCATGTGTCGGCAAATCCCAGCATATCCTTAAGCTCAATTGAAAGATTAGACGGAATTTCAAAATCTTCGGCCCGAAAAATTTTGAAGAAGAAAAAATTCAAATCTTTTAAAATTTCTTTTCATCAAGAACTTTTGAATAGAGATTTCGATTCGAGAAATGTGTTTTGCGAACATTTGATGAATAGTATTCACACGGATAGAGAGTTTTTTAAAAATATTTGTTTCTCAGATGAATCGTCATTTACAATTAATCATGATCCCAATGTTCAAAATAAAAGAATCTGGACAATACAAAATCCCCGGGCAGTAATTCCCACTAGAACACAATATCTACAAAAAGTTAATGTGTGGGCTGGAATATTTCGTCACCACATAATAGGACCATTTTTTCTTGAGGGTAACCTTAATGCTGAAAGATATCTTCAACTTCTGGAAAATAGAGTAGTGCCAGCTATTAATCAGTTGGAGCCAAACTTAAGGATTGTTTGGCTTCAACAAGATGGTTGTTCCGCTCACTATCCGAGACCTGTCAGAAACTTCCTCAATGAAACTTTTGGTGGATGGATTGGACGATGTGGTACAATAGAGTGGCCCCCCAGATTGCCGGATCTCACTCCATGTGACTTTTTTTTATGGGGTCATCTTAAGACTGTAATATACAAAAGGCGTCATGAAAATTTATAGCAACTCAAAGAAGATATTGAGGAAGAATGTCGCTGGATTACACCAAGGCAACTTGCAAGTATCCGTCAAAATTTCTATGATCGTCTAGGTCACTGTTTGGCTGTAAATGGTCAATTATTTGAACATCTTCTCTAGATATCTCTAGCTATTGTTGATTTGTAGAAGAATGTCCTCGGCTTATATTAATGTTTATTTGTTGTTTCTATTATATTAATTTGGTTTTTATAATTCTTCCGTTTATATTGATTCTAATTCTAGTCGGATCAGTTTTCAAGGTTTTATTTTAGTTATTACTCTAATTCGGGTTTATCATTATTTTTGATTGCCAGCCATACTGATATTCAATATGTACGCAATAAGTACCTAGTACTAACTAGCATCTGGATACAATATTTGACAGGGTAAAGTGCTACAATAATTCTCAAAATTAAACTTTCACTTTTACGACTTACGAACGTAACATTTTAATTATTGTTCAATTACATGTTAAAATTGTCTAGATCACAAAAAAATTAATGAAACAAGGTAATATTAATAAGTTTGGTTAAAAAAATTAGAAACCAGAAAAAAAAATTATTACAATTTTGGGATTCGAACTTCGCTCAGCGAGTTACAAAACAAATCATTTTCTGTGCGGCCACGACACGTCGAATAAGCAGCGATGCATAAAGCAGTTTAAAAAATAGATGTCGCATTTTTCAATTAAAAAAGTGTATTTTCTTAACTATCCGTTAGATTAATCAATTGCATTAGTACACTGCATACGCAAAAAAATATCCTCTACAAGACAGAACTATATTTTTTTAATTAAATTGAAATAGGGAGCAGGAAATTACAATTTACTGATTTCCCATGTTAAATCTCTATGGTCTCGCTTGAATCACCCGGTATAAGTAAACTGTATGTTCTTCATACATTGCATAAGCAGTGTTTTTGACATAGCTGATTTTATTAGTTTCTATTGTAATGATTCGTGCCCCCAAATACTCAAAGATAAAAAATTGGAGTTTTTTGTTTTAGTTTCAATCAATGTAATTGTGAACACAATACACTTACCGTCGATCAAGGGGGTACTTTTACTCAAAGCTGGCTGGCTCTCGGCTGGATCTAAGAAAAATTATGGACCTCTACGTTGTGTTTTAATTAAGACAATTCGCAAGAAAATAGGAGTAAACTGTGCTCCCTAATCTTTAGACAAATTCGTATTTCTTAGTGACCAAATTCGGATTCAGAGTAGTGCCGTACTAATGGGTACGGAAAAATACACAATCATCAAAAGAACAAATTTATTAACTAAATTGACATGGTGGAAGTTTGTTGTTCGTGACAATCCGCGAGTGCTTAGTCTAACGAACATACATGCGGAGCGTTACTTCAGGTTCATTTCGCCTAGATAGACGGGCACAGATTTGGTTACAGATGGTACGAGTTCGTTCAGATATGGCGTATTAGAAAAATATGACATAATCATATAGCTGCAATTTTTATTCTAACATAGGTCATAGCAAACGGTGTGGTGATAGATTCTGGTGATCAAAAGAGCGAGTACATCGACGATATGTGGTAGAAGAGAAAAGTTCAATGTTTGAAGACAATTTCATAGATGTTGGAGAGATTAATTAGTCGACAATTACCTAGAATTGGAAGGAGGCTTGGGATAAGAGAGGGACGACCGTTGGGTGTGCGTTATCTTGAATTCACAACAGAGAAAATAAAATTAGAAGTTGTTTACGTTATGCTGGTTAACTGATAACTAGGGCTCGGCTCTATTCATGCCACTACCTACGCCGCCGCTCGCTGCTTGCCAACTATTCTAAATACCGCCTTGCACCTTGGAAATGAGTTGCCCAAATTAATTGTAAATTCAGTCAAATTAGCACCTATGGTCGAGTCGTCAAAATTTGGTGCCTAAACTTCCCTGGCGCTTAGCTAAGATTCCCTCGCGTCGCGGTAGCCGGTCCCCGGGTAACAGAAGGTAATTTAGCGACCCGTTATGCCTTTCTTGCTCCATCGATGGCAGTTAATTAGTTTTTTTATTATTTATTTAGGGAAGGGTTGGTTTTTTTGGGATAACTGCATTTTACCTATCCCCTTGGGGCATCAGTAATAAAAATGTTTAGGCTTAAGCCAGGGTCTCGGACCTCTTTATTCCCTCGATGGACACAACTTCGTAATAGTCGGAAAACACCCCTGGAAAACACCGGTAGACACGAAGGTCTTGTTCGAATTCCCCGAACGAAATTTATCCGACCATGGGAAATGGTTAAATGGAAGGAGGGAGCGCAGAACTGTATTCAAGAAATAAAACAGACTTGATCGTCTTGCTGAGATCGCTGAAAGGGTTCCACCACAGTTTTCTACTGTTGGGTGAGAACTTGATAATGATTCAACTTGACGTGACGAAGTCACGTTGGACAAGAAGAATTTAAGAATTAGAAGCTTGCTCGTAAGCAAAACCTGACGGCTTTGGGGGAGTTATTTCCACATTTGTTAAATCACCTTTGCTACAACCGTATGTTCTAATTATGGACTAACCTGGATCTTCGCACCGGAAGAGACATGCTGCTGCTAGAAATGGGAGTGCCAACTGGTAATCCAAAAAGGGTTGATCAACCACTTTCAACACAATCACAGGCACTTAGTTCGGACGCGGCTTTCCGGATTTTTAAATATAATTGAACTTGAAGAAACACCGAGCGAGACACAAAAAATGAATCTAAACTGAACGGAAATTAGTAAAAGCAAAACGGAATTTAATTGAGACGGCGAAAAGCACAAACTCGAAAATTCGGAAGATTCACGGGACGCCGTTCGATAAAATCAATACCGACAGTCGTGAGCTCGGAAGTTCGGATCTCAATCCTGGTCCTGCTCTCAGGGCGCGCTTATAACTGGGACTGGGGTTGGAACGCGTTGGTGGTGGTACCTTTGGAAATTGACCCTTAAGGAGCCTCGTAATCGTGGTTGGTCTTGGAAGCTTTGATTAGCGTGATTTAACTAATTACCGTGTAATTAGCGAAGGTACTCCTGGAAGAGAGTACTAGATTTACTAAGAAACCATGAACATGAGAAATTTTAGAGTTTCTTTAGAACCAATTAAAGTCAACGCTCCTTAATTAATTTAATTCCTGAAATTACTGGAGTAGAACTACCGAAAGTTGTTGGTCGGTTTTAAAAAGGGTTTTGCTCTTAGTGGCGGTGGTTTTGCTGTATTTAAGGAAATTTAGTGTACTTTCTGCTAAAATTAAACTAATTTATTGTACGGTAAAATGAGGCAACTTTAGCGCTGTTGGTTGGGTTTTCGTTCCCGCTTGCGTACTTTCGGGGTCTCGAGTACCGAAACGGCCGGTAGCGCCCTATAATTTTGGGTTGGTCTGTCGTAATGGAGATGTCGCCAGTGGTACTGAATTGAAGGGCAGTAACAAATTTACGTCAATAATAACAACCCTTTGGTAATTCCTTCTTCCAGTTACAAGTATTATCATTACCTAAATTGTTAGTAACTCCCGGACAGATAAACCAATCGAATTTTATGTTTTTGACCGTGGATAAGACTTGCATTTGTGATAATTCAAGAGGGTGAAGGTTCCCATTCCTTTGTTGCCCCTTTTTCGATTGCGTTACCTTTTTAGGGATGAAATTATGATAAATTACAAGTATCTTGGTACTTTGACGACGGGTGTCAAAACCATATCCGACAATAGGCGACCGCGATGGTGGTACATGCTTTATGCTAAGTTATCTATGTGGTTAATTTAGATTATACAGTTTCGATAATTAAACTTCTTTGTTAATTCGCTCGTTTTTCGCGTTTCTTTGTTCCTCCGCGAGATTTATGTTAGTTTCGTGCAGATGGTCTAGTTCTTGGAAGAAATTAGTTCGGCATTCTTAGAGCAGGTCCTATTGACGCACATGTGTGCTAAATGGCCCTCGAGTAACGGCAGAAGGCACCCCGCTAGCGGTCCAACTTTCGCCGGTTGAAAGGATGATAGGTTTATGACTTCCCGGGTTGACTTTTTAGGGGTGGTTCGGACATTATGTTTAATTATCGAGCTGTTTTCACACGAATTCCTAAGTCTAAATTACAAATAGCCGCGGCAGTTGTTACATCTGGAAACACTAAACTGTTTCCGGGCCTTTCTTAACTATTTTCAAAGACCGACCGGGTTGGAATTTCGTAATGTCTTTTGTGAATGTTGTTTGTCCCGCACTTGGATAAAAAAAAATATTTTTCTGCGACTCACTGCACTATTTCCAAGAAGTCAATATTATTCAAGACAAGTTGGAAAACTTAGATGAAAGCGAGTTTAGTCACCGCGAGGAAATTGAGAATAAATATTATAAAATAGCCGGCCAAGTCCGACACTTCATAATACAACATGAAAAGCTTGAAAACGTAGGTAGGAACAGTAGGAGCAGCGAGTTTTCAGTGTCAATTATAAAGTTACCTCCGATTAATTTACTGATATTTGACGGAAATTATGAAAACTGGCTTAATTTTTGAGATTCTTCCAATTCATTAATTCAGAACAACAACGAGTTAGTAAACAGTCAAAAAATTTATTACTTAAAAAATTCTTTAACCAAGGATGCAGCAAATATTATTCAATCGCTAGAAGTTTCTAATGATAATTATAAAGTAGCTTGGGAGTTAGTTAAAGAACGGTTTCAGAACGAGAGGTTAATAATTGACAAACACGTGCGAACTTTATTTGAGTTACCAACAATAGAAACTGAAAGTTTTTCGTCATTACGAAATCTTACGGATGACATTCAAAAACATTTGAGGGCTCTAAAGCGATGAAACAACCCAGAGATCAGTGGAGTACATTATTGACCTATTTGGTTTCAAACAAACTTGACTCACGATGGTAATGGGAAAATCAAAATAAGGGAAATCGACTACCTAATTTTGATGAGTTAATGAAATTTTTAATTGATAGGAACAATTTATTAGAATCAATGGAGCAAATAAATAAATCAAATTCACACAATGTGGAGAACGCAGGGTCAGACAACAAATACATCACAAACGCTGTTACAGAAAAGTTAAGAATCTGTATAATGTGTAATGGGGAGCACTTTATTTACAATTGTGAAAATTTTAAAAAACTTTCTCCCAACAACAGGATAAGTACTATTAGAAAATTACGTCTTTGCACAAACTGTTTGAGACCCAATCATGTCAATAAAGAGTGTACTTCATTAAGTAACTGTCGTTTATGTAAAAAACGTCACAATACTATGTTGCATTTACCAATAGTAAATTAGAATCCATCTAATAAAGAAGATACAAATAAGGGTAAAATACGTAGTAGCAGTAATCAAGCGAGTAAAATTAATCAAATGCAAATAATTTTATCTGCAGCAATTATAGACGTTGTAGGATCAAATGGAAGTCTTCATCACTTGCGAGTGCTGCTTGATTCTGGATCACAGGGTAATTTCATAAGCAAATGGGCATGTAAGTTATTATATTTGAAACTTGATTATGTTAGTTTGGGAATCAGTGGAATCAATTAAAATATTTCGTCAATAAGCAAAAGAGCATCAACAACAATTAAATCAAGAATTAATAACTTTATGGCAACAGCCAAATGTTTAGTTTTACCAAATTTAACTGAACAAATTTCTATGACGTCGTTTGATAGGACACTTTTAAAGATACCAGCAAACATCAGTTTAGCTGATCCACAGTTCAATATATCTTCTCCAATTGATATGTTTTTCGGGGCTGAATTATTTTGGCAACTTATATGTCAGGGTCAAATACAGTTAGGACGCCGTCAACCGATATTACAAAAAACATTGTTTGCTTGGATCATTGGTGGTCCTTTCATTTCTAATCAAAATAAGCCAAAGGTAACTATGTGTAAGCCCTCAACAGACATTAATTTAGAAAATCAACTAGCTAAGTCTTGGGAAGCTGGGTTTAAATCTGTCAAGGGTCACATTAAAATGGTTTTGGAAAATGCGTCTATCAATTATGAGGAGATGTAAACTTTATTGACTCGAATAGAAGCGTGTTTAAACTCACGACCATTACTACCATAATCAAATGATCCTAACGATCCAAATGCGCTCACCTCTTGTAATTGGAGCACAATTCACGGTGGGAGTATTTGAAACATCAAAGGCAACATTTCTGGCGACGATGATCAAGGGATTATTTACCGCAGTTCCAATCAAGAGGAAAGTGGCACCAAACTTGTTTCCATCTTTTCAAATTATGACCTGAATTGCAATTGATATTATATGATAGTAAACAACAAAGTTCTTAATTTTGACCGCGATCTTTTATAGAAAATTCTGTTGGCAACATCTCACTCTGATTAATTTCTGACTATTTGCAATAGTTTTCAGTTGGGCATGAAATGCCGAAGCAGTCACATATCTATATGATAAACACCCGAAAAGGGCTTTTTCGTTCTTCCGTCGTCTTTCCTTCGTCCGCCAACCTTAAGCAAGATTTGAATTCATCATATGTTGTAATATTTTCGGCGACCGTTGGTTTGATTCTTAGTCATGATGGACGGTTATCCATAAACTGCTCAGGATAGGTGTCCAAATCAAATTGACTTTTTCGGTTGCCAATGGCCAAAATATTTCCAGTAACAAAATTCATTAATTTTGAAATCGTTAATAATTCAATTAAAAAGGGTTAAGCGAGCTGAGCTCCAGAGTTGTTATCGCGACCTGGTATTAAACGTTACCAATATCATAATTATTTTCCTGTAGTATCTATATTAAATATTAAATAATTGAACATTGCTTTTAATTGCCCTACCAAGGTTAAAAAAAATAGTCTCCACAGTTTTATCAGAAGTGAGATTGTAATAATTGTGATGTCGTTCGTCGTAAAGTTGTTTGTCGGGTGCGGGCAGTGGACTTTTGGGCTGTTTAAACGTTGACGCAAAAGTTGTTATAAGGGCATTGGTGTGCTGAACTTGTAACAAAATGGCAGACGGTGGCGAAGCTGACAACTTGGCACAGAGTGCCGAGGAGGAACCAACAGATTCAACTGAAGAAATCCTCGTTATTTTCGTAACGTGCACGAGGTACTTCCGGAGTTTGATCCAGTCAAGGATAACATCTCCATCAATCAATGGATCGACAAAATTGAAGAATATGGAAAGATCTATGATTGGGATGATATTGCAGTTAGACATTTCGCGTTATCGAAGTTGTGCGGTGTCGCAAAATTGTGGCGCGACAGTTTGCCAAGACAACGTGAAGTTCCGGGATCACCTAGGACTGTTAAACCGTTACAAGGATCCCTGCGAATTGCTTCCAGATATCAAGGCGGCAAGTTATTATTACATCACCGATCAAAAAGAAAAATTCCATGGCAAGACGTTTCCGGCTAATAATGGTGACAGACATGAGAAAAATTACCAGAGAAGGCTAAATCAACAAAACATGAAAAATGGTGACAGTAAAACCAAAAATGCCAACGTCACTTGCTTTAAGTGCAGCAAAAAAGAGCATTATGCAAGAGACTGTGGAGAGGTAAAAAACGATCAAAGTGCAGTGACCAGTTCTACAAGCCAAAATTCAAATGTGTTGTGAATCGAGGGTAACACTCATAGTAAGTACTTTAAGGACGCTCACCTTAACGGGAATAAGACCAGGTGTTACGTTGACCTTGGAAGCAGTTGTGTTGCTATTAGGTCAGACATAATAAAAGAAATGGGTCTCACATATCTTGAAATTGACCTAGAACCATTAGTTGGGTATGACCATGGTGTCGTAAAACCCGAAGGATTAGTTACAGTAAATCTTACTATTGATGGAGTAACTGCAAAAGTAAATGCACATGTAGTGCCAGCGGAAAGCCAATTGGTACCTGTCGTGGGTCATCCCCATACAGACAACATGTCTACATATTAAGCACCGGCGATAAATTGAAAATTGCTTCTGACGTAACAGACTTAGGGGTCTATTTTGTATCTCGATGTTCACGAACATCCATGTTGGTTAACGACAATTCTGTAACGACTACTATAACGGCTTGTCTGTTAAGGGATATTCTCTATTGACCATGTTAAGAAAGTGACCTTGGCAACTTCATAACTACAATCCATATTTTCTAAACGAGTAGTATTTTTGCTTTATTTTGGGCGCGTTCTGCAAAGCAATTCTTTCATCCTTGTTCTTCTTGGGCAACTGAAAAGAGATGGTCGCGGCGTAACTATAGAAACAGACTCTTGCGGCGACGTAAACTAAAACCTAACCTCACTTCGGCCGCCACTCCCACTTTTTGGCGGTCCAGAACAAATGTTTGGTAACATGGCCGTTATGAGATAGAAACTAGACCTGTTAGCATCCAAATTGCAGCATCATCTACCGAACCCGGATACCTAGCGTTGATAGCCAGAATTTTCAATTCAGAGTCGCATATCTACATAGAGAAAATACATTTAAATACAGCACAAGAACAAAACATGTAGTCTTACTGTTTGGCAATTAATACTGTGAAAATTTTTTCTATTAATATAAATTCTGTCTGGATGAAGAGGATGTTGCGCTGGAGGAGGAAAAATTGCTATATGGGTGCAATCTATGCAACCTATAATTCCGGGAAAATTTAAATTTCCATATTTTTGATAGAACCTTAAAATTATATATTTTAATTGAGATAATATTACATTATTAATTCCTTATTTACCCATTCTTTACAGTAGTCACCTCTTCAAGTGTAGTTGGAAACTTTATGTATTGTCGTGCTAAAACATCAACAAATACATCTACTACTTCGTGAAGAATTCTGCTTACTGCAGCTTGACTCAGCTGGTTATTCCTGTCTTTACCCACAGGTTTTTGGTAATTACCATGAGCAAAAAAATGAAGAGCAGCAAAAAACTAAAAAAAAGTTTCGAAACGGGAAAATTAAAATAGTATTATTAATTATCCATACCTTCACTACTGGAGGAATTTTTGTGCTTCTTGAGGTGGATCCAAGTGGGCTGAAAATTGTGTAAATACATGATTAGCAGCTTCTCTGCTTAATCTATACATTTTCCTGAATGTGTCTTCCGGCAGATCAAATGGATTACTATTATCTCTCATCCTCCGTTGCACTGCAGCATTTATCCGTCTACAATAATTATTATATACCATTTTCTTGTTATAACAGTTATATGTGTATAAGAATAATGAGATTTTTCAGTTCTTATTATTCTTATATATATTTTATATATTTGGAAATTGTAAAAATAAAGTATTTGCGTATGTTCAGTTTCTGTTTGTATCGTATAAAATTAGGAAAAAAATCTATTTAGGTATAATACAACACTTTACAATTCTTACCTTTGCTCTACTTCATTTTCTATGCGATTGATGAGGTTCCCGTTCATTTTAGCAAAATTATCACAAAACTTTATTTAAAAATGTACTACGGGACACGACCACGTTCTAGAAGTGAGAATATAGAAATGTGCTTAAAATATTTGTTGCCCGAAATCCATTAAAAGATGCAAAAGATAAAATTTAATAATGGGTTTAGGGCGAAAATTCATTAAAATGTCCTTAAAATGTTATTAAACAGCGTCCAGTTCAAGCCGTTCGGTAACATGGTCCTTTAACAGAAATGGTATTTGCGAACATGTCGTTATCCAGTTACAGAATATCAAATGTCGTTCATGAACAGCTTCCATGTTACGATAACATAGAAATCGTTAAATATCGACTTTGTTCACGAACATGCCAGATAGAGAATAGCTACCCATGTTATATAACGACAAATGCTTGGTAACATGGCCGTTATGAGATACAAAATAGACCCCTTAAAAGGGGTCTTTACTTCACCGTATACAAGAGATGTCGCTACGGTAGTATTAGGTCGATTTCCGAGAACTACGCTATGACTTTACTCTTCAAAACACTGTTGATTTGTTTGCACAATCAATTTCTTTGAAAAATACTCTCGTGATTAAACCATTTTGAGTTAATGCGTTGTCAATAATAAAGTCAAAAATCCTACTTGAATTTTTTCTTAATTCAATTTTTTTCTTAATTGGGGGGCATTTTGAAAGAATTAATCACGAGACCAGCAGACAAGAAGTAAGTATGCTAAAATACATGTCGAAGTTGTTGATAATAACGGCAAAGGGTTGACTTCCCCGACAATAATGACAGTTATGGGTGCAACGACCAACAGCAAGTTCTGAAAAAGTTCAGCTATTTCCAAAGAGGCGTCGCTGTGGTAGATTGTGTCCGCTTGTAACAGTTGACTGCGTTATCGGCTGTCGAATTTCGATTTTTCGAGAATTTTTACTTCACAACGGCATTATGATTATGTGAGAAAAATTAAAATGGGTGACGTCACTCAATGGACGAGTAACGAATTATTGGCACTATAATATTACACAGGGCTTGCATTTTGATCTAGAATCGCCCTGATAATAACTGTTTATTGTAATATAAATAAAGCTGAACAGAACCGTTCCATGAGCTTGGTCGAGTCGTGTCGGCAATTCCGCATTTAGAACTTCCTCCTCATAAAAACTCTGGCGGACCTAACGGCCACCCCGGCCCTTTCCAGAAATTCTCCAAACGACAAGGTCAGACATTACTAAAATTCCCACACCTATGTAAAACATACCACTTATTCTTAATTATCTGAAATGAAGTTAAAACACCTGGAGTGATGACCGACGGCGCTTAATTAAGATAGCCGCCCAAAAAATATTTTGACATTTCATCATTCATTGAATTTTAAAGCAACATAAAATAGAAAAAAGTTGGATTAATTAGAATACGACCTAAGTACTTAATGTAACGGTAGTGTGTGAACACCCTGGTGATGAACTGCATAACTGATGTCGCGGCGTCAATACGGACCAGGAGACTGACTGCTTTCAATTATCTGTGAGAACTGTATTATGGAAAAAGGTAATATTTGCGCCGCGGATAAAACTACAAAATAGAAATTATCTAAATAAAATTGGCATTAACGAAAATTTATCTTACAAAAATATAACGGTTCGTCAGCGATCTATTATACGAAAATCTGAACAGCAGTATTGCTTTATTCTTTTTTTTTGTTCTTTTTCTCTTGTGCAATTTTAAATTGTTCAATCGCCTCCGATATATATTGTGGATCTAAGCACTTTCTTCCCTTACCAATGTTACCTCTTATTATTTCAGGAGCAATGCACTCTTTATAAAAAATTGTTAGTTTTGGCAACACCTGCTCTTGCCAAAATTTCACATCCTTTATGATCTTTTCAATAAAAAGATCAATCCTGTCATTTACATATACTACGAAGTAGCAGTGAGATTTGTTAGTAATATTTAGTTCACCTTGAACCTACAAAATAGTAAAAACTATTTAAGGCCACAAAAGTCTTAGAATGTACCATCATATTTCGACACCAACAAAGGTGTTACTTTTTCCAAATGTGACTATGGTCACACATTGACACATCCTCATTCTTCTAGTTCCCACTAAACTGTTATAAAGAAAATACTTAGTTCAAGCAAGCAATTAACTTTGATACCAATAAAGCATTTATTGATATTTCTTCTGTCGAAGAATCATGTTTGTGACCCCCGATTGTTCTTATGTCGCTGTGGATAGTTCAATTATTTGCATTTTATTTCCCATTTTACAAAAATATTAAACTTGAGATGGATAAATTTACCACATAATACTCAAAATTTATATTTGAAAATAAATGCGAAACGAAATACTAAAAAAATAAATCGAAAGTTTCATGAGTGTGGGTGTAATAACTTAGAAAATTATAGAGACAACCATAAACATTTGTGGCCCAGCGAAGGTAAAAAAAAGAATGTTGCACCATTGAAGATATACAATGATTGAAGCAACCGCTAAATTCCGTAAAATCTTCTGATGCGTTGCTACTTGTGCCTGTCAGTGAAACCGAGTACAAACTACATAATGGCTATCCGCACCCCCCTCGCAACATTTGTCAAAGCTCTGCAGCTATCCCACTCAGAGTCTACCGTCTCTTACGCCACGAGGGGCAAAAGACAAAAGGGGACATGATGGCTAGGAACCTAGAGGGTCTATTTATTGCGTCTATAGCCGAGTTGAACACCTGACAGAAAAATTGAATGCCATGAAGCGACATCTGTTAGGTCCAAGTTTGGGTAAACACGAAAATAATTCCAATTTTGCGACTTCAGCGCCTCTGACGATTTTTGTCGGCAACGCATTGTCAAGACCCCTTTTAATGAATTTGAAGTGAAAAAAACTACTAATTCTTGAATAACTACAAACGAATCGGTGGTTACTCCCAACAATTCTTTGTGTCACATATTTATAGGTTCTACATTAATAAACAAAACTTTAAGTCGTTTGATAATTGTTGTGAATCTTTCATATCTGTAAATATTTTAATACCAAATACAAAAGTAATTAAAGTAACAAATACAAGTAAAGAGTATTGATCTTAAAAGTAACGAATAGTAACGATTACTCAAAAGTATCAAAATTTGACATCACTACCAGCCGCGGCTAGGACGAAGAAATATCTTTCGAAGTCGTCCGGGTCTACCTAAGGCACAAAAGCGGAAATGAAGAGAGGCCGAACGACAACGAATAGCCAAGGTGGGACAAGTGTAAAATTACAGATATAAAGTTTTCTGTAATTGTCTAAAATTAAGATACTAATGAAAAAGCTATAATGATAAAAATTTGTTAATTAATTAACGATCTTTTTATTAAATGGAATGTTGAAAAAATGCAGGCAGGTGGAAGCCTAAAGTTATTAGGAATGAGGCAAAACTTATTTCCATCACCTGTGGGAAGAAGTTGAAGTTTCTAGATAGCACGAATTTCATACCGATTAAATTGTCCAATATATATAAATAATTATAAAATTTGAGAGTTTTTTGAGATTTGGGGACAGGAGTCAGGGGTGTGCATTCCTAAATTTAAGTAGACAAGACCTTATTGCAGATTACATTTACGTTTTTCTAGAAATTAAAGTTGAAAACAGCGGTTTTTCAAGTTGGGTTAATTGGATCAATATAAGGAATCCTTTATTCAAAATTACGCGTTAAAAAAATACTTTAAAGAAAGAGAACCTTATTTATAACCCAGGTAGGCAATATTACTCCAAATTAATATTAAACTCATTTTGGGATAAATTAGGTCAGCGTGAGAATTTAATACAAACTAGCATTATTTCACAGCCCAGCAAATTTTATAAATTACTCACAGACCCCTGCTATTAAATTTCACAGCAATTTACCAATAAATAATAATGTATTACTTACTACTTGAGATAGAGTTAAAGATGTTGCGCCTCTAAAAACAGCAAATGTAGTTTTGCCCCCATATACTACAGCTCTTGCCAGACTCGAATTATATAAACACCTGGAATAAGTAAATAGGCGCGTTGTTTATTAGTATCATAGTATCATTTTTAGATCGAAGACCGATGAATATGTTTTGCCTACAGGGGATTATCTACACGATTTGACCGATGAGTTAGAGGGGAATGGTGTGGACAATTATATATTACAGAGTTTGTAAGTTCGATAAAATCAATACCGACTGTCCTGAGCTCGGAAGTTCGGATCTGAATCCCGGTCGTGCTCTCAGGACGCGCTTATAACTGGGACGGGGTTGGAACGCGTTGGTGGTGGTACCTTTGGAAATTGACCCTTAAGGAGCCTCGTAATCGGGATTAATCTTGGAAGCTTTGATTAACGTGATTTACCTAATTACCGTTACTTTTACGTGTTACAAAAAAATTGTTGCCAATAGACCCCAACAATGTAGATTTGAGGCTCCATTCATGCCTTCTCGAACTACCACTATATTGTCTTCAATGTTCAAAGAGGAACCAGGGTTTACTGATTATAAAAAACAGTACAACAGCATCAGAGTAAATCTTGAAAACAATGATTATACTGACATCGATCATTTCTACAGAGACAATAATATATTATCAGATGACCATTATAATTCGATACTTTGAGCTGGAATCAACGGGCCTAGAGTTTTCTTGAAACGTCAACCGCACGAAAAATGGCATAACCCATTCAACCCATTTGTATTTAATATCATGAAATCAAATATGGATATTCAATTCATCACCGAGGAGTATTCTTGTGCCGCTTATGTTGCTGAATATGTAAACAAAACTAATAGAGGAGTTAGTCATCTTCAACGCCAAATTATTGAAACAATGAATGAAAATCCAGAATTCGACATTGTGGAAGTTACTCGGAAAATAGGTGTCAACATGCTGAACAGTATAGAGATGACGAGTCAAGAAGCTGCTTGGTATCTTCTACGGGAACCGATGTCAAAAAGTTCTACCTCAGTAGTTAGCATCTCAACTGTATGGCCTGTTGACCGGCAACGCATTCGTAAAACACAAAAAGAGCTGGACGCAATGGGTATTGGAGAGGACTCCACTGATATTTGGAAGCATGATTGGTTTGAAAAACTAGAGGATATAACACTTGCCCAATTTGTCGCTAATTATACAGGTCGTGCTAATGGCAGTTATATAAAGAAAGACAAACCTCGTATTATTCGTTACCGAAATTATGACATGGGGCAAGATCTTAATGAGTACAAACGAGAAATGGTCACCTTATGTATCCCATATCGTAACGAAGACGCAGAAATACTGGCTGAATTGAAATTTATTATCACATATGACGAAACCGAGGATCTCATTTTAAATCGTCGGAAAGAATTCGAATCCTGTTTAGATATTGATAAAATAATTGAAATTTGTCGTAATTTGTGCCGAGAGAACGAGAATGATATCAGTGAGGAAATCCAAGATGTAGCTAACAGATGTCCAGAACCTGATCCATTCTAGCAATTATATAATGATCCGAATTCGGATCCGAATGCAGACATTCGTTTGGCTGTACTAAATAAACTTGGACCCGTTGCGAAAAAGAGAGAAAATTTATTACCAAACGCAGAATTTTGTAAATTATTGAGAATGGCAAATGAGAAACAAAGCGAACTTCTGTGACACGTAATATCGCATCTATTGTCTCCAGAAATTGCTCCTTTCCAGATATTTCTAACTGGTCCAGCCGGATGTAAAAAAGCGTTTGTTATAAAACTAATTACGGACATTTATAATCGTTTTACAAATACTGATGGTCACTGCAATGCTTATATAACATGTGCTTCAACAGGAAAAGCAGCAGTAGCCATAGATGGTACTACTGTACACACTGCTTTAAAAATTACGTTATCAAAATTATTACCATTATCAATTGAAGTAGCTCATCAATACCGAGCACTATTTAAATTCGTAAAAGTTTTGATTATTGATGAAATAAGCATGATTGGGGCTGAATTACTTGCACAAATTGATGTTCGTCTCAAACAAATCACTGGAAATTATGACACTAATTTTGGCGGAATTGATATCATATTAATCGGGGATTTGCGACAATTATCACCCGTTCGAGCAACACCAATATACAAGCAACAAAAACAAACGATTCTTGGACCTATCTTGTGGAGAGGACTGAAATTCTATGAACTCCCACAAGTGATGACACAAGCTAATCAATTATTTTCATCGATTTTAACGAAGATTGGTAACGGTGAAAGACTCGAAGAACATGAGTTGGAATTGATTGAGTCAAGATTTGTTACAATAGAAGAAGCAAATACTCGCTGTCCACGTGTAATTCGTTTATTCAACACTAATCTGTCCGTCACTGCATATAACAATAAAAAACTAAATGAAGCAGAAGAAAAAACAGTCTTCATAGCCAAAGATGTATATGTTGGTTGCACATCAGCAGAGCAACAAGCCTTCGTACGCCAAAAACTACACAAAATGTCTATAATTGATACTGGTGGACTACCATATGAAACAGTATTTGTTGTCGGCGTATTATATATGATCACAACGAATATTGATGTAGCAGATGGCTTGGCAAACGGCGCCGTGGGCAAATTGGTATATCTTGATTTTGATGATGGTGGAGAAGCCAGCATGGCATGGCTCGATTTTCCCAATTCATCTAATACTGGCAAAAAAATTTGAAAAAAAGTTACTGGTCATGTAGCAGCAAATAATATCAGCAAAACGGCAGTACCAATCGCAAGGCGAGCATCATCAATTCCTCTGAACAACAATAAAACTATTAATGCAAAACGGTCTCATTTACCATTGGTTTGTGCATGTGCGACGACCATACATAAGTCTCAGGGAAGCACATATTCCAAAGATGTCTACGAATATGATAAAAAACACTCGCAATCATTAGTTTACGTTGCTCTATCACGCGTTACCAGCATTGATGGATTGTGGATTACAACAACTGGAGATGATTTTACCTTTCATCACGGTCGGAGAGCATCCATTAGCATGTCTCATTTACAAGACGAATTCCAAAGACTGTTATTGAACCGACTGGAAACTATAGACAGGCAAATAATTGATTTTATGACTCAAAGAAAAGGAGTAACTTTATATACTCTCAATTGTCAGAGTCTCACAGCTAATTCTGCCGATCTAACTGACGCTGTTGCACGCAAATCAAATATCATAATGCTGTCAGAAACGTGGTTGCATGATGACGAACATGTCAGCATACCTAGCTTCAACTGCGGTATTAAATATAAACGACCGAATGTTCGAGCAGGAGGAGTGGCAATATATCATAATCACCATGATACTGTAAATATCTTAACACCTAACATAGAAATGACTGCCAGGCAATTCCAATCATTTTCATCAACAGTAACACCAGTTGGAAATATTTGTATTGCGGACTGTCAAATACCAAATGGACAAATCATTGTTATAGCGGCCATTTACATATCACCGAACCAGAAACTTGACGATATATTATATTTTATAAACCGTACCTTACTAGTTTACAGTTACACAGGTGCTAATGCTCTTGGTGTTCGCAGTAGAGGAGAAGTCGAGATGCCACTGATTCTTGCGGGAGATTTTAACGTAAATTTTTGCATCTAATGATGCCGTAAAACTAACTGACTTTCTTCGAGACACATTTGGTCTGTATATAAATAATAATCCCAATGAATCAACTACAAAATCCGGAACTACAATAGATGCAATTTTCTCACGTAATAACGATAATATAGAATCACGGACGTATATATCATATTTTAGTTATCATAAACCGATAGTAACATTAGTATCAATTGAAGAACCAAACGATGACAATGTAAATATTCAATAAATAAAAAATATTGCCTATGTTAATTTTGTGTTTTGGATATTCTCTCTCTCTCCCTCTCTCTCTCTCTCTCCCTTGGAAGTTTCACTTCTATTACGTGTACTATGGGATTTTTGTTCAAACGTGGGATATGCGTAATTCTTTTTTTGTTTTGTTCGTTATGGTATTACATAAATTCTCAGAAAAAAATTGTTACAATTACAACTAAAAGACGAAAAATTCGGACATTTTTAGTTAATTCTTTTTTGTGTTGTTTGTTGGGGGTTCCGGAATAAAAATAACTTAATTAAATGTTTTCATCGAAAAAAAAGCCTGAAGGATCTGAAAAAAAATCTGTTGACACGCAATTTAGCCTAAATTTTTATAAAACTACATTTGTTTTACTTATTGTTTATTAAGCTGTGCTCAAATGTCACTTAAGAGCTGATTGTCAAATTGTGAATCAATGATTACTCAGAAATACTTTTTTTCTCAATTTTACTTCATTTACACATTTTCAACAGCTTAATAGAAATTAACAAAATAATCACAAATTTATTGAAATTTGGGCAGGTGAACGTCTGTCCGGTTTGCTAGTGTTTTTGCTAGTGGTCTTCGGTCAGCTGTTTCGGCACCCATCGGGCAGAAACTTTGTGATACTGCAAGTTGTTCACAAGGATATGACGGATTGTTTCGCTGCTACACACTCCTCCAAGCTTCTCTTCCAAGTCCCTAATTGTCGCACGGCGGTTTTTGAGCATTTCTGCCTCCACTGCTTGAACAATCGCATCCGAGACCGACGGTCGGCCACTTCTCTCCTCGTCGTGAACATTAGTGCGCCCGGAATTGAACTCGCGGCTCCACTTACGCACGTTTTTTATGTCCATACACTTTTCCCCGTAAACTTCAACTAGTTGACGATGGATTTCAATAGGTGTCACCTTTTTCGCACTCAAAAAACGTATTACAGAACGCAATTCGCACTTGGACGCTGACGCGAGGGGTACCTCCATCGTTGACGGCTGCTCAGCCAAGACTGAGCGGTCGGGGAAGCCCCACCCAGCAGCAAAGTGGTAGTGGGGGAACCAAGGAACACGGCGGTGTTGCCAGATTTCGCCTAGCGCGTGATCCGGCGAAGTTGCAGCGTTGGAGACCTTACTTTATTGTCAGCCCTCGTAACATTCAGGAACTCCGACGAACATTATGAAAATTTTTACAATGTTGTGCTTCCCGACTCCGATATTACCCCCCAGTGATGTTAAATAAAACACGCCATGTTAAAATTGTTCAATCCAAATTTATTTATTTTCTACGGGAAGAGAAACTTCCACAACTTTGTTGAGCCGCGGACAAGAAGTGCCAGCATGGTTAAAATGTTATAAATGGGTCGACCGCAACTGTTTCCTCTCAACCCTCACAATGGTGTGGGACGGCAAAACTACCTGCTAAATTGGGGGATGACGTTTCGGGAATAAGCACGTTTCATTCTATAAATTGTGCTGTTGGATAGTTTAGCCGGGACACAAACTTTTACAAATTTAACCAGAAATTTTTTATTGTGCTGCCATCTTTTAACATTTGGAGGAAGTGGAGGTTGACCATCTAGTAGAGATAAATAATCAATGCTTTAGGGATGAAATTATGATAAAATACAGGTATCTTAGTACTTTGACGACGGGTGTCAAAAGCATATCCGACAATAGACGATCGCGATAGTGGTTCATGATTTATGCTAAGTTATCTACGTGGTTAGTTTAGATTAAACAGTTTCAATAATTAAACTTTCAATTTAATTTTTCTGTTCAGTGTTGTCGAGAAACAAAAGTTGTTATATAGAATTTTTAGTTGCGAGAATCGAAAATGAAAAAAGAGAAAAGAAAAAAACTAGAAATTAGAAGTTTACGAAATGATTGCCGAATCTTAAAATGTTTGAAGTTGTAATTTCAATCAAATCGGTTCACTTGACCACGACTATATAGCAATAATCTTTTATCAAATTTATTTATCTTGGTAACAAAAAAAAATTAAAACCACACAAAAATTTAAAAAAGTAGGTAATATCAATTAGTTGCCAAAAAAACTTTTGTTAAAACAAAGAAAGAATTTTTTTGCTACAATTATGGCCCACATAATACATCAATACTTTTCAGAATATGGAGTGCTATACTAGTGTAGATTATATCTGATTATCGATAATTGCCCTCAAATTAATATCTGAGATATAAATTTAATAATAACCTACGAGTGTAAAGAGCTATGCTTCAAAATTAATCGCATTAAAAAATAATAAACACAAATGGAGTCTTCTTCTAAGTAAAATTTGTCTTGAATTTGCTTTGCAATAGCATGGATCCGAAATTGTTGAAATATTTATTTATTGGAATGAGTGCTGGCAGGTAATTTTTGCTTAAACAAAGAATCCGTTAAACCTTTTACTAACTCAACCAATGTCAGCATAATACACAATGACGATGGCGCTGTATGTATAAGTCATAACAAAGATTTGAGTATGCAATGCAGCAGTACGGATCTTCAGCTTCGGTACTTTTTGTTTCGGTCTTTTTGAATCGGTTCACGAAAGAGTCGGTTCACCAAAGAGCCGGTTCCAAGATCCGAATCTTTGAAGTGATCCAGACTCACTGAACCGGTTCAGCGAAAAGAGCCGTTTTACCCATCACTAATGGGGTAGTGAAAAGCGCACTAAATAAAGTGTGTGTGTTGCCCGTTAGTGACAACGTCTGGATTTGATAAGGAAAACTTCACCAAATTTTTGATGTATGAACAATTTGGAACTGAACAATATAAACTTTCCACGGTATTCACGACTTAATTCAATGTTTTAGCTTACAGAGCGGTTATTTTCATTTCACTTTAATTTATGATTGAGCTATTTAACTAATTTGAAAGTTTATTGAATTGAAAACTTCTTTAGGTGCGCTTAGCACTTTATTTGTGAGCATTGAATGAGACTGAGCCGTCAAGTTATGAAAATGGAATTCGCTAATGCGTATTGCCATACTTGTAACAAGTTGAAAATACAAACAGGGGTAAAGAAGACCATAGGAAACTAGTGCAATATCTGAGTAAATCCAATTCGGAAGATGCTGACAATTTAACGGTGCGGGCGGAGAAACTGATAGTTGAATTTATCAATTCAGCTAAGAAAATTACCTCTCTTGAAGAATTTTATGCAGTGAGTAAACTAGTTGCTCCTATCAACCCAACACTAGCTGCAATGAAAAATTAAAAGCCGTCATGTCCTGGATAGAAGAAAAATATAACAGTAGTCCCGCATAATAAAAAGATCACTCAGCAAAGGCGACTATTTGCAACAAAAAAAAGGCAAAACGGGGAAAATCGACGTATTTAGCTATACCACTGCAGCCGGAGAAAAACCTTCTAGCAGCGGATTTGTTAAGTGTGCTACCAGAGTAGAACTTTGTTGACTTCCTTTCAATGTTTAGAGAAATATTTATAATAAAAGTCAATTATTTTTTAATCTACTATGGGATATGTTTCAAACGTAATAGCTTCTCATTGAGTTTTGTAGACTATTTTCTATGGTTGTAACCACTTTATTGAAAATTATTATTTATTGAAAAAGAATAAATAAGAAAATGTTCTAGAACGTGATTTTAAGTTTATGTCTCTAAAAAAATATTTAATTGGGAAAAGACTGCACAACAAACAATCTGTCAATTTTTTTGTAAAACAGATTAGGCGTCGTATTTTTGAAAAGTTTACGCGCCGCTGTTCAGCTGAAATGCGCATGATTCAGGAACAAGAGCTCCGTGGAGAGTGTCCGTAGACGCTTGTTACATGAGGGAGCATGTCGAAGCAGTCGCATTCAGCATCGACGCTAACTACAGTCCGCTACCAATACGTTTCTAAAGTAAAATCTCTGCATAATAATCATTAAAAATAATTATTCAAAATAATGTTTCAAAATAATTATTAAGAATAATTAATTATTCCCCGATTGGAATTAATCATAATACACGTGTATGAACATATGTTAATACACCGAATGTGCCGTGTATATATAAGACATTATATCTATCGTCATTAGAAATAGTGTGTGTTTAAGATCACTTGTTGCGTTTTAATGAAGATTATAATAAAGCCATGGAACTTATAGATACTTTAATATTGGCTCGTACAGTGGAAGCTTCAGGTAATATTAAACTTCAAACGCATAAACATACATTCACACGCTACAAAAAAATTACTGCAAAAGAGCGCAAAAATGTAGACTTGAAGCTTCGTTCATGCCCTGCAAAAAAACAATAATTTTGACACCGATGAAAAATACTGAGGAAGGGTTTATCAATTATAAAAAACGATACGCTGAAATCAGAGTACGATTAGAGAATGAGGATTTTAAAGACATGAATAATTTTTACAATCATACTGGTATAAATTCGGATGAAGATTATTACAACATAATCGGAGCAGGAATTAACAGACCAAAAGCTTTTGTTAAACGTGACCCGTTGGAAAAATGGCATAATCCTTTTAATCCATTCATATTTAATATTGTTCAATCTAATACCGACCTTCAATTTATTACAGAGGAATATTCATGTGCAGCTTATGTAGTAGAATATGTCAATAAATCAAATAGAGGAATAAGTCATTTGCAGAGAAAAATAAGCAAAACAATGAATAACCATTCGGAATTCGATTTTATCGACATACCCAAAAAAATTAGTTTGAACACACTAGATCATATTGAAATCACAAGCCAAGAAGCTGCGTGGTATTTGCTACAAGAACCCATGTCTAAAACATCAGTCATCATCCTATTAATTCCAACGGTATGGCCAATTGAACGTTGAACGTCAACGTATAAGGAAAACTATGAAGGAGTTGTCTGAATTAGATGATGATTGTACTGATGTTTGGAAAGAAAACTGGTTTGATAAGTATAAGAAGAGACCAGAATTTTTAGACAATATTACGTTAGCACAATTTATATCAAAATACATGGGAAAGATGAAAAAATAATTTATTGAGAGGCGTGAACCCAGGATAATTCGGTATCGAAATTACGACATGGCTACTGACTTTAACGAATATAAGCGTGAGATGGTGACACTGCACTTACCATTCCGAAACAAAGAAGAGGAAATACTAGCAGAGACAAAGTTTGTTAATGTTTATGATGATAATGAGGATATTATTCTGCAGAGGAGAAAAGAATTCGAGTCAGACACACACATTGATAAATCTATTCAAGTTAGTAGGAAACTATTGCGCGAAGAAACCCCCGTGGATGAGAATAAAATACAAACCCTTGTCAACAGATATCCCAAAAAAAACCTCTTTCAGCAATTATACAATAATCCTAATTCTGATATTAATGGCGATCTTCAATTGGCTACTTTGAATAAACTTCGTGCAATTGCTAAAAAGTAGAATCTATTATGTCAAGTGCGGATTTTTGTGCAGCTATGAAGATGGCTAATAAAAAGCAAAGGGTGGTACTAACACATGTAATCAACAAATTATTATCTAATGATAATAATCCTTTACAGATTTTCTTCAGTGGACCAGCTGGATGCGGCAAAACTTTTGATATTAAACTTATTATGGAAATATATAATTGTTTTTCTAATAGTGATGGCTACTGTAATGCCTATATCGCTTGTGCATCAACTGGAAAAACAGCTGTAGCAATAGAAGTTGCACATCAATATAGGGCATTATTTAAATATGTCAGAGAAATAATAATCGATGAAATTAGCATGATTGGTGCAGAGCTTCTTGAGCAAATCGATTTACGTCTTAAGCAAATCACTGGTAATTTTGCAAGTAATTTTGGCAACTTAGGTGTAATATTAATAGGTGATTTGAGACAATTACCTCCAGTCAGAGCACACCGATTTGTAAGCAAATAAAACGTAGAATGACTGGGCCGACAGTATGGCGCGATTTGAAGTTTTATGAACTCACTGAAGTGATGAGGCAAGCAAACGGTTTGTTTTCAAATGCTCTTACGAAAGTTGGAAATGGAGAAAAATTGGACACGGATGAATTAGCACTTATTTGGATCAAGATTTGTTGGCAAAATAGAAGCTGATATTGCTTGTCCTTATGGGATACGACTCTTTCTATCAAATACAGCTGTTCAAATGTATAATAACACCATATTAATCATAGGAGAAAATAAGGTAACTCCTATTGCAAAAGTTGTTTATACGGGTTGTCATAATGCTGGGCAAGAAGTCTTTGTAAAGCAGAAGCTACACAAAATGTCGACAATTGATACAGAAAAATTGCCTTATGAAATAATATTCGTGTTAGATAAATATTATATGTTGACTACTAATGTTGATGTATCGAATGGATTGGCAAATGGTGCAGTGGGAAAATTGTGCTTCATCGACTATGATAATCATGGTGATATCATCACCATTATTGCCGCATTATCAAGAGTAACATGCATCGAAAGACTGTATATTGTGATTGAAAGAAATAATCCTACATTCTATCACGGCCGAAGAAAATCTACATCCGTCATTGATTTACAAAATGAATTCAAAATGCTATCACTTAATAAGCTTCAAATAATCACTAATGTTTTAATAAACTTCATATCCAATAGAAAGGGCATTGTCAAAGGAAATTGTCAAAGTTTACGGGCACATGCTTCGGAACTCGATGATCGTGTTATACAACGTTTAACTATATTAAATTTATCTGAAACTTATCATAAACAATAAAGAAAACGTCTAAGTCCTGAATGTTGATTGTGTTGTGAAATTCAAATGACCTAATAGCCGAGCTGCAGGTGTAGCTATATTCAAAAATAATAGAGACACGTCAACTCTTGTCAATTCGCGGATGGATGTCACACTTCAAAATTCACAATCATTTGGATTCATTACATCATCAATTGGAGAAATTTGTGTATCGACATGTGTAACAGAAAATAGACAAGAAATTGTAATAGCAGCTATTTATATTTCATCTAATCAAAGTATAAAGGACATTATCAAATTCATCCGTAGAAATTTACTTATTTACACCAAAGCAGAATCTGCTGTTCTCAAAGAAAATTTCCATACGTTACCAATGATTTTAAGTGGAGATTTCAATGTGGATTTCTCTAAAGATACATCAAAGCCTTTAGTCGATTTTTTTAAAATGAACATTAGATCTTAATATGTCTGGTTAAATGTTTCAATAGAATGAACTGTATAATTTTGAATGTATATTATTGCGATGGTACAAGATGTTGGTCGGTGCGGCTGGAGGAGAAAGAGGGCGAGCTTTGACTTTGACTTGGTCTTGGCTATTGAGCCGGAACCTGGTTCCTTTGCTCATTTGTCTTAACACAGATAAATTTCGCTATGGGGTGGGGAGAATTAGATGGTGGCTGACTTGCCGTCGTCAGATTTCACGGGCGGTGTTAGCCGCTTAACACCATTTTGGGGCGTTTAAGCGAGAAAGGTGGCTCCTTTCCGTAGTCGACGGCTTTACGGATGAGGGGATTAAAATGGACGGCTGCTGAAGCAAAGAATTTGGAGGCGGTATCTTTCAAGGAATCATCGATGTACTCGATACCAGAGTCTCTGTGTAAGGACTTGTTTCGAACGAACCAGTGTGTATTAAAACCATGCGTAACGATTTGTTCTGTATAATCTGGATTTTGTTAATATGGGTGGGGGCAGCGTGGTTCCAAACAGGAGAAGCATTTCGCGTGGTCTTTTCATGGAATTCTCTCATTGAAAATATCCCATTGACCAGTTGGTTTAACTCGTCTACGAGTGAATAATACCGCGGTGCTCTTACTTCCGTTTATGGTTATAAGCCAGTCACGGTAATATGCCTCGAGAGAGTCTAGCGCTTTTTCTAACTTACCAAGGATTAAACGTGGGTGCTTACTTCTGACCAATATAGCAGTGTTGTCAGCATATTGTGCTAACTCTATAGGAGTCGTTTGTGGGATGTCTGTGGTGAAAATGTTAAATAAATGCGGAGATAGAACCGCGCTTTGCGGTACGCCGGCTCTTTGTATTCTAGTTGTTGATTTTACGTTATCTATGTGTGCGAAGGCACCGCAGTTAAATAAATAAGAGTAAGATAACGTAGAAATGTATTTAGTGTGGTACGACTTGCTGCTAGGACTTCTGGTGGCCAAAGACATGGAGTGTAGTTCTCAAAAATACAACTAAACCTGAGAATCCCCACCCTCTCACCAAACATTGGTCTAGGAGGTGGGACCACCCACGCACTACCTAAGATTAGCGCACACATACTCCCCACTTTGACAAGTCGTCAATATAAAAAAGATACATACAAAAAATAATGAACATACATAAGGCGCTCTAGATAACTTAACTTCTGTAACATCAACATTAAATTACATATTAATTAATTAAATTACGTGATTTCAATTACAACCGCAAGAAAAACAGAAACAAAGTTATTTTAAGCAAATTAAAAAAAACATAGGTATATTATTAAATATACAGACTCCCAAATTGCAAATGAAAATTAAATGACTAGCCCACCAATTGAAAGTAAATCAAACCCCTTGCAAATAATTAAAAATCTAGCGAGCAAATTAATAAAATAACTAGCATTAACCAAAGAACAAAGAAAAATATTTCGCATCAAACTTAAATAACATGCAAAGAAAACAAAAAAAAAACAATTACAAATTATGATTTACACTGTTCTGTAACGCCAAAAAAAGGAGAAATAAAAGTACATATACACCTGCCCTTACGGCGGGCTTTGCGCACATCTTTGCAACCGTGCACTATCGCACACACAAATACTACCCACGCCCAATTACGCTGCAGGATCGGCATCGGACTCAGACTCCATGGGCAGCACGGCTAGCTTTCTGGTGCTGCGTTTGAGCACCCCTCTAGCAGTCTGGATGGTAACCACTCGAACTTTCTTATCAGGGCCGAGATGGACCTCGATAACCCAATCTAATTTCCACATCAAGGGTGGACTGTTATCCTCGGAAATGCGAACCATACATCACGGTGTTATTTGAGAATCATTATACATCACCAGCACCTCCAGTTGTCACCGCTTCCAAACGATTTTCTGGAACCTGTTATAGGTTTGGCTCCACAGGAGCCACAAGCGGCTCTCCAAATAGGAAATAACCCGGAGTGAGAACTTGCTGGTCATTGGAATCATTGCTGAGAGGGGAAAGGGGACAGGAGTCTATGATAATTCTAACCCATAGTGTGGTAATCTCTTCAAAATTTAAAGTATTACCTAAAATGCTATTCAACTGCAGGTTATTTAAAAAATGCGCCAGATGTCAATTCGCCAAGTAGCTCTAGGTGTATCACCTTAGTCACTAAGCAAATGAAATAAGCAGCGCAATTACCGACAAAATCGGTTGCTTTTCAATAAACCACCGCGCCAAAGGTTTTAGTAGATGAGCCCAAAAAAGCGCATAGGTCATATAAACTACGCTCGCGATTGCGGTCCATCCCGGAAATTTTATGTAAGGTAGAAATTGCAGCAGCGCCAAAAAATCTCTCCAAAGAGCCACGACAGAAGCAGGTAATTTTTCATCCCAATTTACCTTCAATAACCATAACTGCTGCAAAATGAGTTTTCCCTTGACAATGACCGGGGCAATAAACCCAAGAGGATCACACAGCTGCGACACAATTGACAAAGAGGCCGTTTCGAGACCTTCTCAGAAACAGGTAAAACCTTTATTCAAAAAATAAAACAGTCCGAGGAACATTTCCAGGACAAACCTAAAGTTTTGGAAATTCCCAATTTTCGTACAAAGGAGTCCGTAATAAAATTCAATTGTGAACCTGGATCCCATGAAGTTCGGCATCGAACCCACCGACCATTTACTGCAACAACCAAAACTACCGCTGTGGACAATATTACTTGATTGGGGAAGAAACAATAAGTAGAGATGCTAGCACATAAATTTATCACCGACAACTCATTTGAGGGACCGAAGCCTAAATGTAACAAGGAATGATGCAATTGCTTGAAACTAAAGCATCTACACTGCGATTTGCACTCTGCCGTTTTATGACGTTTTGTCGCAAGCCAATTCTTGCACAGTTGCAAGTTAGAACATCTTTTAATGCGCTCATTAGGAGCGAAATTTAAATACTCAAGACAATCCTGTATAGAATGCGAAGCGTCTTTACAATGAAAACAATATGACCGTTTTCCTTTGCCTTTGCCTTTGCAACGTACGACCTTTGAACTTTATTCTGGCGTCGCGAATATTCTAATTTTTCCGGTACGGTCTTCCGATTTTCTAATGGCTTCAATAGTCTAGCTCGTTGTGGAACAAACTCAAACCGTTCATACGAAGGGACTGCAATGTCCAACGTGTTTTTCCATAATTGGGAGGACTCCACGTGGAGTTTCTGCACATGATCTTCGACAATTAATTGTTCATTTTGATACCGCGTTTCGGGCAACTTCCACGCAATATCATACCCCTGATTCGATATTTCCACCGCGGCAATGGCTTGTAACGCTTCCCCTTTTAAAGCCGACCTTAAATAATGTAGTTTTGAGCCATTATCGATGTCACTATCACTATGGATCAAACCTTTGAAGGCATTAGAAAATGACCGCCACGCCGTGTAATACCCGTCAAACGACGGCAAATTTATATCCGGTAACTTAACAACAGGCCTACGCACCGAAAGAGTTGCCGGTGTCGATTTTGGCAATGAACTTACTAACTTTCTAATTAATAAGAGGGCTTCATCTTAACAAATCTCAAAATTGACAAAATTGTCAAGCGCCTCCTTTTCTGCCTCTTCATCACCATCGACCAAACATAAAATGTCTATATAAATTTCCTCAAATTTCTCCTTCAATGGAGGAAGAGACTTTAATTTGAGTTGCACCCTACTTTTGTCGGTATTATTATCAAACGTTTCAACCTCGTTGATTAACCGAGTAAGTGTGCCCTTAATAATACTCCTAGCAGTTGATAAGCGTTTTAATTCTTGCAATGCTTCCATCGTAATTAAAGACAAATATACGCTCAACAAACCGAAAAATAAAGAAAATAAGTCGATTATGAAATAATTACACCGTTACTTCACGTAAGTTGACCAACACTGTTAGTCGAATTTCCACAATTATGGATTAAAAGATAAGGACGGGAATAAACACTAAATACAAGAACAAAGGAATAACTTTGGGAGCCGCTTACCTTTCTCTAACTGCTTCCACGAAAAATATATTTGAAGGACCACCACAGAAACATTAATAAAATAATTCTACTGATTCAAAAAACAGCCGGTTCAATGGGACCAAAATGTGCGAAGGCACCGCAGTTAAATAAATAAGAGTAAGATAACGTAGAAGTGTATTTAGTGTTGTACGACTTACTGCTAGGAGCTCTGGTGGCCAAAAGACATGGAGTGTAGTTTCCAAAAATACAACTAAACCTGAGAACCCCCACCCTCTCACCAAACATTGGTCTAGGGGGTGGAACCACCCCCGCACTACCTAAGGTTAGCGCGCACACTATGTTTACTTAAAATTTACGGTTATTTTAAAAGGAACTGATGATTTCAATAAGACTTACGGGGTAATTTAACTTGATAAGATTGTATAGAAGGCCAGAGTGCCACACTCTATCAAAGGCTACATCTGGAAACACTGCGCCGGTGTTGTGTTTGCGCTCAAAACTTGTATAACAATGCTCGACCACGCGGAGAACTTGTTGCGTTGTGGAATGTTGGGCTGTAAAGCAAAACTGTGTATCAGGCACGACTTTTAACTCTTCTGTTCATTTTATCAATCTCCTTAGGATACATCTTTCAGCTATTTTACCGATTGAAGACAGGAGACTGATGGGGCGGTAATTTGAAGGTTCTTTTGGACTTTTGCCTAATTTTAAAATAAGTATGACGTTTGCTTTTTTCCACGATTTGGGAAAATCTCCGAGACGACGCACGGCATTTAGAATGGCGGTGAGATGCATAATAGCTTTGTGCGGAAGATTTTTCAAAGACAGATTCGTGATACCGTCAGGGCCTGGAGCTTTATGTTTTGGTGTGTTGTTAATTATAGTATTGATTTCGTATAGAGTGATTGGTTCTAGTGTATCTGTGTTGTTTGTGTTAAAGTATGTTATTTGTTCATTCACAAAATTTTCGATTTACTCGACTCTGTTTAGGTTGGCATATGTTAGGTCTTTACTGAACTGTTCTTGTAGTGAGTCTGCAAAAACTTCGACTTTATCATTTGTTGCTGAAACCAGACCATTGGGGGTGTTTAATGGAGGAATTTTCTTAGTATTTTTGTTTGAATTTTTAAGCATTTTTGTCATTCTCCTGAAAAAGTCATCCTGAACATTTGACGATGAGAGTTTGTTTCTCCAGGATTCATTGTAATGATCCATAAGACCGTATCGCGTCTCTGTTTGATAATGGCTTAATTCGCGCTCATGTTGTGGGGCGAGAATTCTTTGATAAACTCCTTTGATGCGGTTTTTTATTTTAATTAAATCCTTAATGTGAGGTGGTAAGTTTTGTCTTATTTGAGTGATTGGTCTTTTATCGGTTGAGTGATCAATTGCTTTTGTGATGATTTTTTCAAGATTTTCAGTGTTTAACTCTATTGATTCTACTGTGTTTATTGTCGGTATTGAGTCTAAGGTTTCAGCGACCCTGTCTTTGAATTTATTCCAGAATATTTTTGGCTTTCTTGGGGGGAGGTCACTTTGAGTATTGCCCAATTGAAGAATGACCGGAATATGGTCGGAATTGAGGGCTGTTATTGCGTAGATTGTTGGTTGTAGTGGGACATTTTGGAGGAGGGCGATGTCCAGAACATCGCAGAAACCTCGAGTACAAAAATGAGTGGGCTCTCGCGGACCCAGTGCTGAAATATTGTTGATTAATGTAAAGTCATGTAGCAGCTTGTCGTTACGGTTTGTGGCTCAGCTGTTCCACATGGGGTGCTTACAATTCAGATCGCCTCCCACAATTGTAAGGGCGTTACCCTGGAAGAGTTTCTGAAGGCCTAGGTCAGTTACTGGATTGTTTGATAAGCTGAAATTATTGTAATTGGACCTGTTGTGGTTTCAACTATTATTAAAGTTGTCTCTATATTTGTTAAATCTTTATGTGACAATTCATAGTGATTAATCGCTCTTTTGATTAATATCGCGGTGCCACCTCCCTGTCCGGCGGCTCTGTCGGTTCTATAGCAATGATAATTTTGAATTTTGATAACGTTACAAGGTCGCGTGTGAGTTTCATTTACTAGCATAATGTCAACATCATGCTCGCAAACGAAACTATTTAGCTCTAATTTTTTATTGATATCTAGCCCGGACGCATTCCAAAAGCTGACCGTAACGGATTGGGGTGTAATTTTGCAAGCCATTTAAGCAGCTTTGTTGAAAGCTGTGCTTAAAATAGTTTGCATATTTGCTGCGAAGCTTTTTGCTTCTTTTTCGGACGGGTTCATTTTGCTGAATGTTGTTAACATTTCAGCAAGCGCTGCTGTTATTCAGCAATTCGGTTTGCTTGTGGTTTCTTAGGGTCGGCTGACCGGGGAGTTTGCACTGGTTTTGGTGATGCCGTTGCTGGTTTATCATGGTTAACAGGCTGGACAATTTTGGCCCATGTAAAAGGTTTTTTAGGGCCTTTTGGAAGAACAATTTGAGATTGTCGTTGTTTGGGGTAGGCGCTACCACTACGGTAACTAGCTAGATGCGCCAGTCCGCAGTTCGCACATTTAGGGGGTCGGCTTTAGCCTTAGGACACTCGTACGAGGGATGGCCGAGTCCGCACTTCACGCATTTATGTGCTGCAGTGCAACGACTCTGGGCATGGCCGAACAATCGGCATCGATAGCATTGTCCCGTATTGTAGTTATTTCTAAGTGGTTCAACTTTGATTTTCAGACCAAGGCAGGTTGTCATATCAAAAAAAAACTATAACTAGGAATAAGGGCATCGGTGCCTTATCCTTACGTGTTATTTGAACGAATTCGTCATCGTCGCTGCTGTCGCTGGTTTCATGAGAACTTTTTCTGCTCTCAATGATTTTGCTGTACTCGAGGACAATGATTTTTAAATCCTCGTCTGCAAGGCCATCGATACAGCCCCGTTCCACTACCATAGTGGAAGGCACTTGGAGAACACGTGGAGAAAACGTGGAGAACACGTGAGCAACACATGAGGAACACGTGGTGAACACGTGGAAAACCGCTTCTTGTTGGCACAGGATCGCTAACCGAGGGCGCGATCTCCGCAAATTAAGATAAACTCGAAGACCACGTGGTGCGGAAACTTATTGTGTATCGAGGAAATGCTAACACATTAGCAAAAACACTAATTGCTGGTCACAGAAAAAACACAGAATAACACAGAAAACAGGCAGAAGCAATGTCCGTCATATCTCTACAACGTACGCTGCTCGACTTATAGGGAAGGAGGTCTGTTTATTATAAAGAGGGCGTACATAGTATTTATAGTTGAGCGTTACTTAAATACACCCGTAGGTGGCGCTGCACTAATACCAACTTAAACATAGGCCTAGTGCCAACTTAAACAATGTCCAATGATCCAAAGGAAAGTACAACGAAATATGGAACAAGGATTGACGGAGTTTTTGTGAGATATTTAGGAAATTTATTTCAATCAAAACTATTCGTTTTATATTTCAGTTATCATAAGCCTATAGTTTCGCTTCTGGAGTGTGATGCCAACGACGAGTAGTCAGAGCAATCACTAATTGTATACATTTTTAATGTAATTACTGTTTTAGCCGTAAGTTCTGTCAGTATAGACAACCAGTTATACAGTCCACTTGTGTATTTCTCCCACCTCTAATGTAAGGCTCTAAAGTATTTGGCTTTAGGTCATATGGAATTAATTTCGCCTAACGAAATCAAAGAACCACAAGGTTCATTTTATCTTCCACACCATCCGGTAATTAAAAGTGCAAGCCTTACAACGAAATTACGCGTAGTCTTCGACGCTTCAGCGAAGTCAAATAACAATCTTAGCCTTAATGACACACTCATGGTAGGGCCTACCATACAACAAGACTTACTATCAATCATTCTAAGGTTTCGGATGCATCAATTTGCTATAACAGCTGACATTTCAAAAATGTATAGGCAGGTGTTGGTAACTCCTGAGCATAGGGATTACCAGCGTATATTTCGGAGGGAAAACGAAGCTCAACCAATTCAAACACATAGGTTGAAAACTGTCACGTATGGTACCGCTCCTGCCGCATTTTTAGCTATCAGATCATTACATCAATTAGCCATAGACGAAGCGCACGATTTTCCCTTAGCGAAATCTGTCATTTTAAATGACTTTTACGTGGATGATCTTATAAGTGGAGCCAGTTCTATTGAGGAAGCTAGGTGCTTGCGAGACCAGGTGGAAATGTGTTTAGCTCGCGGCGGATTTGAATTGAGACAGTGGGCTGCAAACAATCCTGATATTCTTCCTGAATCAGATGGGAATTCCGACAATACCCTCATTAGCCTAGACAATGAAGGCGACACTAAGGCGTTAGGGTTGCATTGGAATTACGTTACAGACTCGCTCAAATATGAATTGTCAGATTTTTACTCTAAAAATAGAATCACAAAACGCATAGTACTTTCCAGTATTTCAAAATTATTCGATCCTCTGGGTTTAATAAGTCCTGTCCTTATCAGTGCTAAGGTAATCATGCAACAGCTCTGGTCGTTAAAGATTGATTGGGACCAACCCATTCCGCGGCATTTATACGTTAAGTGGATGGACATTGTTCGCGAGATGGGGGTGATAAATACTATGAAAATTCCGAGGAAGGTGATCTCTGATGATGTTACAGGCAAAGTTGAAATTCACTCATTCTGCGATGCCTCTCAGCAAGCCTATGGGGCTTGTATTTACGTAAGAACTATTGATAGCACCGGCAACAACACAGTTAACCTACTTGTGTCTAAATCACGAGTCGCACCATTGAAAACACTTAGTATTGCGCGTTTAGAATTATGCGGAGCTCTGTTAGTCGCTCGTCTAGCTCACAAAGTATCTTCAATTCTTAATAGGCCAATCCATAAATTCTACTTTTGGACTGACTCCACTATCGTGTTATCCTGGTTAAGGTCAACTCCAAGTACATGGAAAACATTTGTAGCACACAGAGTGGCTGAAATTCAAACCCTTTCTAATATTGAGAATTGGCTTCATGTCGATTCCAAACAAAACCCAGCCGATGTCATTTCTAGAGGCAGTTCTACTTCTGCTCTCATTTCTTCCAATTTGTGGTGGCACGGGCCAATTTTTTTAATTGAGGACGAAAGTGCCTGGCCTCAGCAATCAAGGTTCTACCGACCTTGAGATCGAAGAAAGGCGTAGCGTTGCTTTGAGCGCAACAACAATCAATTTAGATGATCATATCACCACGGTTATTGAGAGATTTTCTTCCTTCTCAAAATTGCAAAGAACATTTGCTTATTGCCTCAGATTTATTAACAATTGTCGTTATAAATTAAATAAAAGGTTAGGTAATCTAAGTATATCCGAAATTCAAAACATATTCCCAAAATATTATGGACCAAAGTAAATTTTCAAGCGCTATAACCTATGTGTTATATTGAACGTGAAATTATTAAGCTCACATGATATTTTAATATTCTGGTTATTAGTCATTTTGTAGCTCAAAGAAATAGACGAATGTCTATTATTACGAGTAAATCAATTTTACTTTTATATTCATTCCAATATTACGGAAATTTTGTTTTTGTTTGGGAGTAGAATTCCCTTTGTAGGTCAGCGGATTTATAGTAGTGGGTACTGCAGTGAGTCGCAGAAAAATATTTTTTTTTATCCAAGTGCGGGACAAACAACATTCACAAAAGACATTACGAAATTCCAACCCGGTCGGTCTTTGAAAATAGTTAAGAAATGCCCGGAAACAGTTTAGTGTTTCCAGATGTAACAACGGCAGCGGCTATTTGTAATTTAGTCTTAGAAATCCGTGTGAAAACAGCTCGATAATTAAACATAATGTCCGAACCACCCTAAAAGTCAACCCCGGAAGTCATAAAGCTATCATCCTTTTAACCGGCGAAATTTGGACCGCTAGCGGGGTGCCTTCCGCCGGTACGCGAGGGCCATTTAGCACACATGTGCGTCAATAGGACCTGCTCTAAGAATGCCGAACTAATTTCTTCCAGGAACTAGACCATCTGCACGAAACTAACATAAATCTCGCGGAGGAACAAAGAAACGCGAAAAACGAGCGGATTAACAAAGAAGTTTAATTATCGAAACTGTTTAATCTAAACTAACCACGTAGATAACTTAGCATAAAGCATGTAATACCATCGCGATTGCCTTTTGTCGGATATGGTTTTGACACCCGTCGTCAAAGTACCAAGATACTTGTAATTTATCATAATTTCATTCCTAAAAAGGTAACGCAATCGAAAAACGGGCAACAAAGGAATGGGAACCTTCACCCTCTTGAATTATCACAAATGCAAGTCTTATCCAAGATCAAAAATATAAAATTCGATTGGTTTATCTTTCCGGGAGTTACTAACAATTTAGGTAATGATAATATTTGTAACTGGAAGAAGGAATTACCGAGGGGTTGTTATTATTGACATAAGTTTGTTACTGCCCTTCAATTCAGTACCACTGGCGACATCTCTATTACGACAGACCAAACCCAAATTGTAGGGCGCTACCGGTCGTTTCGGTACTCAAAGCCCGAAAGTACGCAAGAGGGAACGAAAACCCAACCAACAGCGCTAAAATTGCCTCATTTTACCGTCCAATAAATTAGTTTAAGGTGGGCGAAATCTTCTCAAATCTGCAAGAACGCAACCTGTATGACAGCCGTTGCCCCCAAATTATTTAATGGTATAGCACCAGAAATACAAGGGAATTCCATCCGATATTGAATGACTCACTTACTACCTAAGCCCCTTAGAAAGGTTCGGGTTGTTTATGGTTATGATCATTAGGGTTTTATTGACTAGCTATGAGCTGGGCAGTCGGGTGGCTTAGTTGGTAAAACACATTTCACGTCACATAAAGCAACGTTTAGAAAACAGTAATAGAAATATTTTTAAATTGTTGGATTTATTAACTTATTTATTTATTAACAAAATAAACATATTAATCAGAAATTTTATGGAACGAGATCAAAAGCTCACAGAAATGACCTACTGAAGCTCATTAAAAGTGTCGCCCGGACAGTATTTAGACATTTGGTAATTCATCGAATGGAAAAGCAACTCGAAAGAGAATAAAATATAATTATAATAATAATATATAATAATATATAATATAATATATAACCATGCTGGTACAATAGATGCGTGTGGATATCTATACTTGATAAAAGTTCTTGTTGGGAAGGATGTGTCTACAAATTTAAAAAATCATAATACATTGTATTATTAATTCTTGCAGCATATACATGTATCCATCCAATTGTAAGTAAGTCGTATTCCAAGCAACAATTTACAATGCCTTCTTCATTAATGGACAAACAAGTATTAGCTGTCCCTCGTTGTTTAGGTATAAATAAATGGGAAATTATAAATACATTTTCTTCCTGTAGTAACCGAATTAGATCACAATGAATGAGCCACAAATAGTAGACAAAAATATTTTTTACTAACCAATTTTCCTGCTAGAATTCCACAAGTTTCTACATTCATTTTAGTATTATTTTCAGATACAATGTGAAACGACGACTGAAGGTTTAGTGGAATTACAACTGACCATAGTGTAGTGGCAGTAACTGAATGGTCACTTTAATTAAACATAGATAATTATTAGTAACAAGCTGCAATAATTAGAACAATATACTTACTTACTGAGAGAAGTGTTTTCTTCAATATTTATATTACAAGACTTCGTATCCTCTTTGTTAATATTTTTTATAGATTTGGCCCGTGCTTTCAATTTATTTTTTATGTTTTGTTTGCTTTTCATTTCCATTGCTTTTAAAATATGTGGCGGATTATAACATTTCGCTCCTTGAGGGATTCTTCTTCTAACAGTTTCTTGCAAAACACAACTATCATAAAATAAACTGAGGGCAGGGTAGATTTTTTCGTTCCATTCTATTTCATTTCTCTCAATAACTTCCACAAAAATATCCATTCTTTCATTGATAAACACAACAAAGTAACAAAACCGTCTTTCTGATATATTTAATTGGCCTTGCACTTGAAAGTAGTGCATTCAAAAATGATTTCGCGAACAAGACCAAGTCCTTTGCATTTCTCACCTTCAGGAAAGAGGGTACCGGTACATGATTTGGCATGATTAAATTGCAGTGTTGTAGCCCATTGCAGTACAAATCCTAAATCAACCACCCGGTACACAATTCCTCTAACATGATGCTGCAATAAATTAACTAAAAAGTTGCTAATACAATCAAAATACTATTTGTTGACCTGTCATATTCTTCTAGATAAAAGTCTTGTTTTCCTCATCAATATTTTCGATATTTGCACTTCTTTTTTGTATAACTTTCACAGTAGAATCTGTAAAGATATTTTTTTGGTATTTTTTTAGAGTGTAATAAGTTTTATATCAAAAAACTGCCCCAGTAACATAAATTACTTTTTCATACTATAATAAATATTCCTTACCCGCATATCTACTTACTTGCATAAGGTACGCAAGTATTTGCAATATAATTACATTATAAATAATAACATTTTATACCGTTATTGTTGCTTATTACTTCCTCAGAATCAATGGCAGATGATGGTATTTCTTGCACAGATTTATTTGTCGTTATTTCCAATCTTCGTTTTTTATGATATTCGATTAGAGCTTTCGATCTATTACTTTTCTTGCGACTTTGCGAAGGTGTCCTTAAAGACTGTTTAGGATTTCCCATACTCACTAACACTCAAACACAAAACACTTTTGGACTTCTCAATATATCAAAATAGACTGATTTTATCATCGTGGGTCAGGATTTACCCCTTGTGTGGGGGGACTGGGAGCGGGGAATTTTTAAGAAAGTAAACATTATCTAAATTTTTCACCAATTCCATTCATTTACAATTTGCCATCCGCCATAAACCCCAGATGTTCGGAAATTCCCTGAACGAAATTGGCGATTTCGAAAAAGACTTTATTTATGCAATTGCAGATAATTTTTTTAGAAAATTTGGGAAAAAATGGAATACTTTTAATTAACAGTTAAGTGTAAAACTTGTAAAAACTATTTCGAAGCTGAGCTTATAGAAAAAATATGTTTATTTATAAAATTGGGATTCGAACTTTGAGAGCAAAGTTGTAAAGTCAATCCGTTTTCGTGCCATCCCGATACATTCCGCTGTTTACGCTAAATAGAGCAATTAGAAATCGCTATTTTCAATAAAAAAATTTTTTTTTATTAATCCCTAAATTAATAACAAACACCATTACATAAGCAGAAATATATTTCCCGATATAACGTCAAACTGCCACATCCAGGCAAGAGGTCTGGGTGTTTTATTATTTATGAGTGTTATTTACTATTATTATTCGGATGTTCCGAGTATCCATTCATGTCCTCTTTGAAAACACCGATACCGATCCTGTCTGTAAGTTCCAGATGTGTCGATGCAACGTAATAAAACGGCAGCGCTAAGTTGAGAAATGCCCTGAACTATTTTATTGCTTGGTGTATCACAAGTCGTCAGGAAATGGGCGTAATTGCAAATATTTTAAAAGTGGTAGCGCTCTGGGACTAAATGGCTCCAGCATAAACTATCAATTCCACAATCTTTTTTGTGCCAATTATAAAAACTACAATAAATTGCCTTTCCTATGACACCGAGAACAACATGTGAATAATTTTAACTTATGCGTTAAAATGTACACAAACTTGAACAACTTTTCAAAGCTCGGGGCTTACTAATGAGACAAATATATTATCATTATTAAAGCGTCATAAAATTCTTTGATCTTTACTCTTTCTGCTAATATAATCAGATTTTCTTAGAAATGAATAGCAAAGTCTGGAGTAGTCAAATCCGAGAGCGTGTTTTCTCCCTTTTTGGGCCGAAATTGACGCCCACCTTAATTTTATCAGAAAGTGCACTAAATTTCCCTTAAATACAGCAAAACCACCGCCACTAAGGGCAAAACCCCTTTTAAAACCGACCAACAACTTTCGGTAGTTCTACTCCAGTAATTTCAGGAATTAAATTAATTAAGGAGCGTTGACATTAATTGGTTCTAAAGAAACTCTAAAATTTCTCATGTCCATGGTTTCTTGGTAAATCTAGTACTCTCTTCCAGGAGTACCTTCGCTAATTACACGATAATTAGGTAAATCACGCTAATCAAAGCTTCCAAGACCAACCACGATTACGAGGCTCTTTAAGGATCAATTTCCAAAAGTACCACCACCAACGCGTTCCAACCCCGTTCCAGTTATAAGCGTGCCCTGAGAGCAGGACCGGGATTCAGATCCGAACTTCCGAGCTCACGACAGTCGGTATTGATTTTATCAAACGGCGTCCCGTGAATCTTCCGAATTTTCGAGTTTGTGCTTTTCGCCGTCTCAATTAAATTCCGTTTTGCTTTTATTAATTTCCGTTCAGTTTATATTCATTTTTGTGTTTCGCTCTGTGTTTCTTCAAGTTCAATTATATTTAAAATCCGGAAAGCCGCGTCCGAACAAAGTGCTGGTGATTGTGTTGAAAGTGGTTGATCAACCCTTTTTGGATTCCCAGGTGGCACTCCCATTTTTAGCAGCAACATGTCTCTTCCGGTGCGAAAATCCAGGTTAGTCCATAATTAGAACATACGGTTGTAGCAAAGGTGATTTAACAAATGTGAAAATAACTCCCCCAAAGCCTTCAGGTTTTGTTTACGAGCAAGCTTCTAATTCTTAAATTCTTCTTGTCCAACGTGACTTCGTCACGTCAAGTTGAATTATTATCAAGTTCTCACCCAACAGTAGAAAACTGTGGTGGAAACCCTTTCAGTGATCTCAGCAAGACGATCAAGTCTTGTTTTATTTCTTGAATACAGTTCTGCGCTCCCTCCTTCCATTTAACCATTTCCCATGGTCGAATAAATTTCGTTCGGGGAATTCGAACAAGACCTTCGTGTCTACCGGTGTTTTCCAGGGGTGTTTTCCGACTATTACGAAGTTGTGTCCATCGAGGGAATAAAGAGGTCCGAGACCCTGGCTTAAGCCTAAACTTTTTTATTACTGATGCCCCAAGGGGATAGGTAAAATGCAGTTATCCCAAAAAAAACAACCCTTATCTAAATAAATAATAAAAATTAATTAACTGCCATCGATGGAGCAAGAAAGGCATAACGTGTTGCTAAATTACCTTCTGTTACCCGGGGACCGGCTACCGCGACGCGAGGGAATCTTAGCTAAGCGCCAGGGAAGTTTAGGCACCAAATTTTGACGACCTGACCGTAGGTGCTAATTTGACTGAATTTACAATTAATTTGGGCAACTCATTTCCAAGGTGCAAGGCAGTATTTAGAATAGTTGGCAAGCAGCGAGCGGCGGCGTAGTTAGTGGCATGAATAGAGCCGAGCCCTAGTTATCAGTTAACCAGCACAACGTAAACAATTCCTAATTTTACTTTTTCTGTTGTGAATTTAAGATAACGTCCACCCAACGGTCATCCCTCTCTTATCCCAAGCCTCCTTCCAATTCTAGGTAATCGTCGACTAATTAATCTCAAGCATCTATGAAATTTTCTCCAAACATTGAACTTTTCTCTTCTACCACATATCGTCGATGAACTCGCCCCTTTTGATCATCAGAATCCATCACCACACCGTTTGCTATGACCTGTGTTAGAATAAAAATTGCAGCTATATGATTACGTCATATTTTTCTTATACGCCATATCTGAACGAGCTCATACCATCTGTAACCAAATCTGTACCCGTCTATCTAGGCGAAATGAACCAAAAATAACGCTCCGCATGTATGTTCGTTAGACTAAGCACTCGTGGATTGTCACGAACAACAAACTTCCTCCATGTCAATTTAGTTAATAAATTTGTTCTTCTGATGATTGTGTATTTTTCCGTACCCATTAGTGCGGCACTACTCTGAGTCCGAATTCGGTCACTAAGAAATACGAATTTGTCTAAAGATTAGGGAGCACAATTTTCTCCTATTTTCAGGCGAATTGTCTTAATTAAAACACAACGTAGAGGTCCATAATTTTTCTTAGATCCAGCCGAGAGCCAGCCAGCTTTGAGTAAAAGTACCCCCTTTATCGACGGTAAGTGTATTGTGTTCGCAATTACATTGATTGAAATTAAAATTAAACTCCAATTTTTTTATCTTTGAGTATTTGGGGGCACGAATCACTGCAGTACCCAAAGGTGATCTAGAAACTTACTACTACTGATTTGCTAAATATAAATTAACAAATATCAAATATAGTTTACTAGGCTATTGATTGTTATTAGATAATTTTACTTATAAGTTTGCCCTTCCATCTAATTTAACCACTGGCCGACACTGTCCAATAATAATTAATAGCATAGTCAACTTTATTACTGATATCTCGCATCGTATTCTTAAAATCGGAAATGTATTTTTAAATCTTAACATTATCTAGTTGTAGTAGTTGTTTATAAAGAATATCAATGTACAGTCAATGTCATTATAGAAATGTATCAAAAATTGAATTCATCTTTGAAACAATTTACTAATTAATCCGAATGATTGCTGTACATATTCATTTTCAATAATATGTCTAAGCATTCGAGAAGTTCCCTTTTATATTTAAAGTGTACAGACAACTTTGGAGTTAAAATTGTAATGAGTTTTTGATACTCGTAGCAGCTTTCTCGTCACTATGTTATCAAGAATTTGTGTGATCTAGAAAAGAATGTCGAAAAAGTAGAAGCAATTGCAAAAGATACCTTAAGTTGTTTATTTTTAGTGGCTTCTGACTCTTGGTAAAACTTAAGCTACAGCATAAGAACGACAAGACAGCAGAATTATTTTAAAGCTATACACTTGCATCTGTTGTGTTATAACATACTACATCTTAGTATTGTAGTGATTCGAGCCCCAAATACCCAAAGATAAGAAATTGAAGATTCATATTGTAATTTTAATCAATGTAATTGTGAACACAATGCACTTACCGTCGATTAAAGGCTGTAATTTTATTCAAAAGATGGCTGGCTCTTGGCCAGATCTAAAAAAAAATTATGGACCTCTACGTTGTGTTTTAATGAAGACAATTCGACTAAAAATGGGAATAAACTGGGCTCCCTAAACTTTAGAGAGAATTTTCATTTCTTAGTTACCATATTCGGATTCACATTCACATGCGGAGCGTTACTTTTGGTTCATTTCGCATAGATAGACGGGTGCATGTTTGTTTACAGATGGTATGAGCTCGTTCTGATATGGCCTATAAGAAAAATATGACGTAATTATATGGCTGCAATTCTTACTCTAACATAAGTCATAGCAACCGGCGTGGTGATAGATTCTGGTGAGTAAAGGGCCAAATACAATGGCGATATGTTGTACAAGAGAAAAGTACAATATTTGGAGATAATTTCATAGATGTTGGAGGGATTCATTATTCGATGATGACTGAGAGTTGGAAGGAGGCTTGGTATAAGAGAGGGATGACCGTAGGCCGGTCGTTATCTTGAATTCACAAGAGATAAAGCAAAAATTAGAAATTGTTTACATTATTCTGGTTAACTGATGACCAGAGCTCGGCTGTATTCATGCCACTAACTACGCTGCCGCTTGCTGCTTGCCAACTATTCTAAATACTGCCTCACACCTTGGAAATGAGTTGCCCAAATTAATTGTAAATTTAGTCAAAATTACCACCTACGGTCGTGTCGTCAAAATTTGGTGCCTAAACTTCCCCGGCGCTTAGCTAAGATTCCCCGGGGCTTAGCTAAGATTCCCCCGCATCGCGGTAGCTGGTCCCCGGGTAACAGAAGGTAATTTAACGACCCGTTATGTCCCTCTTGCTTCATCGATGGCAATTAATTGATTTTATTATTTATTTAGGGAAAGGTTGTTTCTTTAGGGATAACTGCATTTTACCTATCCCCTTGGAGCGTCAATAATAAAAAAGTTTAGGCTTAAGCCAGGGTCTCGGACCACTTCATTCTCTCGATGGACACAACTTTATCATAGTCGGAAAACCCCTCTGAAAACACTGGTTGACACGAAGGTCTTGTTCGAATTCTCCGAACAAAATTTATCCGACCATGGGAAAGGGTTAATCGGAGGGAGAAGGCAAAAAACTGTCATAAAGAAATGAAGCAGGACTTGATTGTCTTGCTGAGATCGCTTAAAGGATTTCCACCACAGTTTTGCACTGTTGGGTGAGAACTTAATTATGATTCAACTTGGCGTGACGAAGTCACGTTGGACAAGAAGAACTTAAGAATTAGAAGTTTGCTTGTAAGCACAACCTGACTGGCTTTGAAGAGATATTTCCACATTTGTTAAATTACCTTTGCTACAACCATATGTTCTAATTATAGACTAACATGGATCTTCGCACCGGAAGTGACATGCTGCTGCTTGAAATTGTAGTGACACCTGGTAATTCAGAAAAGGAGTTGATCAACCACTTTCAACACAATCACCGGCACTTCAACAAATCTAAGCTAAATATTCATAGTAATATAAAACTCGCCGACAATAATTTTCATCGATCAGCACCAATTGACATTTTAATCGGTGCAACGCATTTCTACAAATTAATGTGTGTAGGTCAAACTTCCTTAGGTGAAGACCTGCCGATATTGTAAAAATCACTTTTAGGTTGGTTGATTTCAGGCAATCTACTATTGCAAAATTCTTCCCCAAACATTACAGCAAACCCGATTTGTGCAAATGTGTTGTCGAACGACTTTGAAAGTTTTCACAATTCCTTAACAAAATTTTTGCAAGTTGAGGATGTAAAACCAAATAATAAATTGTCATTATTATCCCGTGAAGAAAAATTTTGTGAGCAACACTTTATGAAAAACGTCGCACGATATAGTTTCTATTCCCTTCAACAATAAATTGGCTGATTTAGGCGAATCTAAAGCATACGCTTTAGAAAGATATTACAGTTTGGAAAGAAAACTTGCTAAAGATCCGCAACTTCAGGGTCCATACAGTAAATTCATTCATGAATATATCAGCTTAGGTCATATGACAAAGCTTTCCAAGCCTCAAAAGCATGAAAATACAGCTAATTTTGATAATACAATTCCTGTTTTGGATGGACACATCTCTACTAAAGGTGTTCCAATTTCTTATCTTCCACACCACGCAGTGTTAAAAGCAAATTCATTGACAACAAAGCTACGCGTTGTCTTCGATGGCAGTGCAAAATCCAGTACAAACATTTCAATCAATGATACTCAATTAGTAGGTCCTGTCATTCAAGACGATCTTCTTTCAATTTTGCTTCGTTTTCGTCAACATAAGGTCGCCTTAACCGGTGATTGCGAAAAGATGTATCGAATGATACTAGTGAATCCTGAGCAAAGGAAATTTCAGTGCGTGCTTTGGCGTGATCATATCGGTCAGCCCATCGAAACCTACCTGTTAAATACCATCACCTACGGCACTGCTTCTGCTAGTTACTTAGCAACCAAATGCCTCCAGCATCTGGCTGAATCAAATCAGGAACAATTTCCAAAAGCTTGCAGCATAATGAAGTCAAGTTTCTATATGGACGACTTATTGTTTACAGGAGAAACGGTAGAAGCAGTCTGTCAGATGAAAAATGATTTAATCAGAATTTTGTCTTTCAATCAGAAAATTCTTGTCAAATAATCCAAATGTAATTCAACAGCCAAATAACTCTAGCATGCCTTTAATGTTTACCGTTCCACTTGGAGAAAGGTCCAACGCTAAAGCTCTAGGTCTTTCATGGAATTCGATAACAGATAATATTTATTACAATGTCCAAATTAAAAATCACGGTCTTTCGAATACAAAACGAACCATACTTTCAATGTTATCTCAACTATTTGATCCTTTGGGTCTTTTATCTGCAGTTATAATTAAAGGAAAAATAATGATTCAAGAACTGTGGGAGCATAAACTCTCCTGGGATGAATGTATTCCAGAATTATTAGATACCGAGTGGAGTGATTTCAAAAGACAATTGAATTTATTGAGTTCACTTCAAATTCCTCGTTGCTTCATTCCTTTAGCATCCTGCAAGATACAATTGCATGGGTTTTCAGATAGTAGTCATATTGCATACGGTGCGTGCATCTATGTAAGATGCGTTGATTCAAACGGAAGCATTACCACTCGATTACTGTGTTCAAAATCTCGGGTTGCTCCACTACATACTATAACTATTGCTCGGTTAGAGTTATGCGCAGCAGTTCTGCTAGCTCAGTTAATGCAAAAGGTACAAACAGCATTGTCTACAAGTTGTGAACAAGTTTTCTTGTGGACGGACTCTACTATAGTCCTTAATTGGTTTCATTCAGCTCCAAACAAATATAAAACATTTGTAGCTAATCGCATCGCTACCGTTCAAGAAATGTTTTCCCACCGATGCTGGCATCACGTAAGGTCAGAGCTAAATCCTGCAGACTTAGTCTCTCGAGGCATTAACGCCTCTGAAATTTTACAAAATCATTTATGGTGGAGCGGTCCCAATTTCTTATCAGCTGACGACGAATTCTGGAAAACATCTTGTTTCAAATTACAAGATACCGAAGTATCTGAGTTAAAAACTACCTATTTGGTGGCAGCTAATGCTCACATTCCAAACGAACTGTCTCTTTTCGACAAGTTTTCATCCTTCATTAAGCTTCAGAGAGTCACCGCCTGGCTGCTCCGTTTTAGCAAAAACTGCAGGATGTCTCCAGATAAACGGAACTTCAATCATCTATCCACTGAAGAATTGAAACACGCTTCCTATGCGTTGGTAAAAATTTGTCAGTGCGAAGCATTTCCAAAAGAGCTAAAGTCATTATCATTAAATCAAAAGTTAAATTCAAAATCAAATCCTTTATCCTTAAATCCATTTTTGGATGAAAATCAGCTTATACGTGTTGGAGGTAGAATGAAAAATTCGCAATTTGCATACGACAAAAAACATCCATTGCTCTTGCCCAAAGAGCATCCTTTGACTCATTTATTAATGAAACATTATCACTTAAATTTAATGCACTGTGGTGCTCAGCAGCTAATAGCTTGTGTTTCTGAGCAATATTGGCCCCTCTCCGGCGTGAGTGTCGCAAAGAAAATGGTGAGAAACTGCGTTAAATGCTTCAAAGCAAATCCTGTTTCAAATAATCCTCTTATGGGTGATTTGCCTTTAAAACGCGTTTAACCGAGCACTCCCGTATTCTATCACACTGGTCTTGACTATGCTGGTCCCATTTTGTTAAAGGATCGAAAAACAAGAGGGTCCAAACTCATTAAATGTTATATTTGTCTGTTCGTGTGCATGGTAACAAGGGCTATCCATTTGGAAATTGTCACTGATCTTACTACCGATTCGTTTCTTGCTGTTTTGAAACGCTTCATAGCTCGTCGGGGCAAACCCTATTCTATATCCAGTGACAACGCAAAAAATTTCATTGGCGCTAATAATCAGTTGCTGGATTTGTATAGATTTTTGCAATGTAAGGATACTCAAAGCAAAGTCTCCGATCATTTAAATAAGTCTTTCATAAGATGGGAATTTATTATTCCTAGAGCTCCTCATCAAGGAGGGATCTGGGAAAGCGGAATCAAGTGCGTCAAGGCACATTTAAAAAGGGTGTTGGCGAACACAAATCTTAATTACGAAGACTTTCACACAGTCCTAGTTCAAATAGAATCAGTACTGAATTCCCGTCCTTTATCATCCTTATCTTCTGACCCTAATGACTTGTTAGCACTGACTCCCAGTCATTTTATAATTGGTCGACCCTTAAACGCTATTCCTGAACCCGAATTACTCTCCACGAACTAAAATCGTTTATCTCTGCACCGAAGAGCCCAGCGTATGGTGCAACACTTTTGGAAACGTTGGAATGTGGAGGTAGTTCCTGAACTTCAAAGAAGAACCAAATGGTTCTCTCATCTACCGGACTTACTTCAACAGGGTTCACTAGTGCTAATTCGAGATGACAACTTAACACCCCTATCGTGGTCTCTCGGTCGAGTGACAAGCACTCATCGTGCTTCTGACGGGGTCATCAGATCCGTTAGCCTAATGGTAATGTTAGAAAACGTGCCGTGCATAAACTATGTGTTTTACCCGTGTAACTATGGCCTTTTAGTGAAACCAGTGCTTTATTACAGAACTATTTTTTATATATTGTTTGTTGTTCTCTTTTTTACTGTCTTTATTGTAGCTTACTATGTTGAGATCCACCGAATTTCAAGGTGGCCAGTTTATGTTAAGTTATTTTTCTTAATTCGAATATTTTTAAATGTCCCGCTTTTTCTTAAATGGCGGAAGTGTAGAAGGGAGATGGCGGACAGAGGGTTGTAACAAACGTGTGCAAGGAGAGAGTAACAATAAAGTCTCTTTTGTAAATGAGTGTTTTTCTCCGTGCTAATCCAAAAACAAAACATACAAACCAACTCTGTTAAGCAGAGAAACCACTAAAAAGAAATACCTGCTCGAACCAGCGCCAACTGAGCAAATTAATCGAAGAATCCAAAATAATAAAACAACCTGAATTGTTAGTAACTCCCGCAAGGATAAACTAATCGAATTTTATGTTTAGGGATGAAGTTATGATAAAATACTTGTGAGCATTTCTTCGTTTCGTGGTCGGTGCGGTACCCAAATTGACGTCACCAGATGTTTCCATCAGCGTGCCTAATCAGCGCCCGACAAGAAACGCGACGTATCCATAATTCCTGGTTATTTTATTATGGGTTTCAAATTACGAACCATATGCGATGTATTTTAAATGGGGCATTCTTGTCCTGCACACCGTCGAGCTTAGTCGAGGAATTAAACGTTTTGAGTTATCAAAATATTTTCCGAGTTTTCTTTATTTTCAATCCTTTAATCCGCCCTAAAGGTGACATCAGAAGTGGGATCGACTTGCTAAAAGCACCACAAGTTAGATCGTCGATTATCGCGAGTATTTTGTGGTTTACCATATCACCATGGAACAATTAGCGCAAATATTGGTAGACACTCTCAAGGAGATGCAAGCGCACACCAGCAGAGGCGCAGTACCGACCACATCCATTGAAGTTCCTACGTTTAACCCCGCATTTGATGACAGCGGAGCTTTGAAATGGTGTGAAGAAATCGAAAAACTGGGGGCAACCTTTAAATGGGGCGACTACGAACAGCTCTCCAGAGCTACCAGCGCGTTGATCGGCGAAGCCAAAGAGTGGGTATCTTCATGGCAACCAGCGGTGAAAACCTGGGAATCATTTAAAGCGGAGATATCCAATCTGTACCCCCCAAAGAAAAATCTTAGTGAAATCTTCGAAAAGCCAGTCTTTATATCAGTAATGAGGCAACTTCGTACTGTGAGTATGCCAGAAAAAAAATTTCGTTAGTCAGGGCTTTAAATTTTGATCTTTCGGAAAATAAGTTGTTAGAGCTTGTGATTGGGGACATCGGAGACGTTCATGTGAAAACGGCTGCCTTCAAAAGCAATGTCAGCTCTGTTGCTGAATTACTTACTTGATTAAATAATTATAAAATGCACAAACGCAAAAATGTGCAGCCGCCCAACAAATTAAAGCGATCATATCCATTCGAGCATAAAGTTGAGTCAAAATTATGTTATAATTGTAATCAGCCGGGACATCTAAGTCGAAATTGTAGAGAAGAGCCTGCACGAAACTCAAATTCTGGTAAAGGGGATTATTCCAAATTTTTGCCGAACAAAGTTGTTTGCCATTTCTGCGGAAAATTAGGCCATCAAGTTGACAAGTGCTTTTTAAAAAATCAAACAAGAGAGGCTACCAGGCGTACCCAAAATTAATTATTTTTGCGTCAACTTTGACAATAATTTTTGTACCCGCTATAAAATACAGGATTTAACACTGAACTGTCTTATTGACACCGGAGCCGAATGCAGCCTGCTTTCCGATAAAATTCCACACAAATTAGATTGTTATTTGGAACCACCAAGAGACTAATTTCCGACAGAAGTACTAATTTTACTGACCATTGTATTAAACAGTTATTGTCCAAATTGAACATTCACCAACATCTTATAGCCAAAAGTGCACCTCGTGACAATGGACAGGTAGAAAGGTATGTCTCAACTGTACTAGATTTATTGAAGACAGAAATTAATAACAAGTCAGAATGGGCGAGCGCTATTTCAAAATTACAGACTACTTTAAATACAACGATTCAAAAAACTACGGGCTTTTCCCCTATTTATCTTTTAACCGGCAAAACTGCAGCAATTCAGATTTACAAGCTTTAACTGAAAATATTTCGGCAAGAATTAGCGGTAACGATTATTTAAAAAATGATCGAAAACTGGCACACGAACGTACCAAACAGCAAGCAGAACATTCAAAGAGTCTTTTTGACAAGACACGCAGAACTAATAAAGCTGTGCATGTGGGAGATTTTGTCTTTCATCCATCCGGAAATTCACACTTGTCGAAGTTAGACCAAAGATACGAGGGACCATTTGAAGTTCTCCAACTTTTATTGAATGATCGTATTGAAATCAAAAACTTAGCCACAAATCGAAAAAGAATCGTCGCCCAGGACATGATTCAAACTTGGCCTGGTGAATTTGTTGAAGATTAAGAAAATGTAATCGGTGAGTTGTTTTTAATCATTAAGATACTGCAAATTGTCAGTCGTTGATTATTAACTTAGTTTTGATGGGTTATCAGGAATGCCTGTGTTGAGCATTATTTATGTTACTACTGATCAAACTATAACAAACTAAAAAAAAAGTTCAACAAGACATGGAGTCATCACGCTGTGTCTGTGTAAACTCGCATGTAAGGTTTTGTAATGAATTATGAGATTTGAGGCCATCACTCAGTGTCTGTGTAAGCCTATAGCGTAAAAATTATGATGGACAACAGATCATGGAGTCATCACGCAGCGTCTGTTGTAAACTCATACCTGGGTGTCATTGATGTGTAGTAAAACGTATGGAGTCATCACGCTGTGTCTGTGTAAACTCATACGCTATCAAAGTAGTAGATTGTGAGTCATCACGCAGCATCTGTGTAAACTCTAAATTGCTTTATAGTGGACAAGTGGACAGAGCAATTTGGTGCTGTTTTCATTGTTATAGAGAGAATGAATTGATGATGAACGATGAATGAATGTCAAACGTTTGACAAGGATTTGATGCCTAAGAATCGTTTTTCTTTTCAGATCGACTTTCCGCATATTGGGATCGTAATTCGAGAACGAATTAACTTGTCAGTCTGGCCGTGTGAGCATTTCTTCGTTTCGTGGTCGGTGCGGTACCCAAATTGACGTCACCAGATGTTTCCATCAGCGTGCCTAATCAGCGCCCGACAAGAAACACGACGTATCCATAATTCCTGGTTATTTTATTATGGGTTTCAAATTACGAACCATATGCGATGTATTTTAAATGGGGCATTCTCGTCCCGCACACCGACGCACATGTGTGCTAAATGGCCCTCGAGTACCGGCGGAAGGCACCCCAGTTATGTTAGGACCCTTATCTGTGCAAAGTGATTGGTGTGTTGTTAATCTTCCTTTGGACCCAATAATCAAGAATCAATACAAGTTTGGACTGTGTATTAAGATAATTATTTAGTATATAAGTTTTCATATTGTAATTCACTATTCACTATTATTCTGTATTCTGTAGCAGTAGTTAATGAAATTGTAAATTTAAAGCTCCTACTTCATCAACTTATTTAATTCCCCGCTAGCGGTCCAAATTTCGCCGGTTAAAAGGATGATAGCTTTATGACTTCCCGGGTTGACTTTTAGAGTGGTTCGGACATTATGTTTAATTATCGAGCTGTTTTCACACGGATTCCTAAGTCTAAATTACAAATAGCCGCTGCAGTGGTTACATCTGGAAACACTAAACTGTTTCCGGGCATTTCTTAACTATTTTCAAAGACCGACCGCGTTTGAATTTCGTAATGTCTTTTGTGAATGTTGATTGTCCAGCACTTGGATAAAAAAAATATTTTACCGCGACTCACTGCAGTACAAAGATATTTAGAGGATAAAATAATTTCAAGGTGCGACGATCCTCTAGTTTGGTGACAACAACATAAAGTTATTTACCCATATCTGTCACTGATAGCACAGAAGCAACTTTGTGCATTAGCTTCTTCCGTTCCTTGTGAACGCTTATTTTCTAAGGCGGGGCAATTGTTAAGCGAGAGAAGAAATCGCCGAAGTTGCAAAAATGCACAAATGTTGCTTTTTCTTAACGCCAATTTACATTGAGAATATTATATATTTAGAAATTTTGTATTGCTTTTTTATGTTTCATGTTTTATTTTATTTTGTTTCTTTCATTTTTAAAATATATTTATATCACTGCTTAAATTAACATTGAACTTTATTGTGCGGAAACCTCTTTCAGTCTTGTGATCACAACCACGGTTTAAAATCACTGATATTTAAAAGTAGCAGTCACAAATCACGCCGTGATTTAAAAGTAACGATATTTCCCATCACTACACTGCAGTATGTTATAAGGTATTAGTGCATTATAAGGTATTGCAGTGAGTCGCAGAAAAATATTTTTTTTTATCCAAGTGCGGGACAAACAACATTCACAAAAGACATTACGAAATTCCAACCCGGTCGGTCTTTGAAAATAGTTAAGAAATGCCCGGAAACAGTTTAGTGTTTCCAGATGTAACAACTGCAGCGGCTATTTGTAATTTAGACTTAGGAATTCGTGTGAAAACAGCTCGATAATTAAACATAATGTCCGAACCACCCCTAAAAAGTCAACCCGGGAAGTCATAAAGCTATCATCCTTTCAACCGGCGAAAGTTGGACCGCTAGCGGGGTGCCTTCTGCCGTTACTCGAGGGCCATTTAGCACACGTGTGCGTCAATAGGACCTGCTCTAAGAGTGCCGAACTAATTTCTTCCAAGAACCAGACCATCTGCACGAAACTAACATAAATCTCGCGGAGGAACAAAGAAACGCGAAAAACGAGCGAATTAACAAAGAAGTTTAATTATCGAAACTGTTTAATCTAAACTAACCACATAGATAACTTAGCATAAAGCATGTACCACCATCGCGATCGCCTATTGTCGGATATGGTTTTGACACCCGTCGTCAAAGTACCAAGATACTTGTAATTTATCATAATTTCATCCCTAAAAAGGTAACGCAATCGAAAAAGAGGCAACAAAGGAATGGGAACCTTCACCCTCTTGAATTATCACAAATGCAAGTCTTATCCACGGTCAAAAACATAAAATTCGATTGGTTTATCTGTCCGGGAGTTACTAACAATTTAGGTAATGATAATACTTGTAACTGGAAGAAGGAATTACCGAAAGGTTGTTATTATTGACGTAAATTTGTTACTGCCCTTCCATTCAGTACCACTGGCGACATCTCCATTACGACAGACCAACCCCAAATTGTAGGGCGCTACCGGCCGTTTCGGTACTCGAACCCCGAAAGTACGCAAGCGGGAACGAAAACCCAACCAGCAGCGCTAAAGTTGCCTCATTTTACCGTACAATAAATTAGTTTAATTTTAGCAGAAAGTACACTAAATTTCCTTAAATACAGCAAAACCACCGCCACTAAGAGCAAAACCCTTTTTTTAAAACCGACCAACAACTTTCGGTAGTTCTACTCCAGTAATTTCAGGAATTAAATTAATTAAGGAGCGTTGACTTTAATTGGTTCTAAAGAAACTCTAAAATTTCTCATGTTCATGGTTTCTTGGTAAATCTAGTACTCTCTTCTAGGAGTACCTTCGCTAATTACACGGTAATTAGGTAAATCACGCTAATCAAAGCTTCCAAGACCAACCACGATTACGAGGCTCCTTAAGGGTCAATTTCCAAAGGTACCACCACCAACGCGTTCCAACCCCGTCCCAGTTATAGCGCGCCCTGGGAACAGGACCGGGATTCAGATCCGAACTTCCGAGCTCACGACAGTCGGTATTGATTCTATCGAACGGCGTCCCGTGAATCTTCCGAAATTTCGAGTTTGTGCTTTTCGCCGTCTCAATTAAATTCCGTTTGCTTTTATTAATTTCCGTTCAGTTTATATTCATTTTTTGTGTTTCACTGTGTTTCTTCAAGTTCAATTATATTTAAAATCCGGAAAGCCGCGTCCGAACTAAGTGCCTGTGATTGTGTTGAAAGTGGTTGACCAACCCTTTTTGGATTACCAGGTGGCACTCCCATTTCTAGCAGCAGCATGTCTCTTCCGGTGCGAAGATCCAGGTTAGTCCATAATTAGAACATACGGTTGTAGCAAAGGTGATTTAACAAATGTGGAAATAACTCCCCCAAAGCCTTCAGGTTTTGCTTACGAGCAAGCTTCTAATTCTTAAATTCTTCTTGTCCAACGTGACTTCGTCACGTCAAGTTGAATCATTATCAAGTTCTCACCCAACAGTAGAAAACTGTGGTGGAAACCCTTTCAGCGATCTCAGCAAGACGATCAAGTCTGGTTTTATTTCTTGAATAGAGTTCTGCGCTCCCTCCTGCCATTTAACCATTTCCCATGGTCGGATAAATTTCGTTCGGGGAATTCGAACAAGACCTTCGTGTCTACCGGTGTTTTCCAGGGGTGTTTTCCGACTATTACGAAGTTGTGTCCATCGAGGGAATAAAGAGGTCCGAGACCCTGGCTTAAGCCTAAACATTTTTTATTACTGATTCCCCAAGGGGATAGGTAAAATGCAGTTATCCCAAAAAAAACCAACCCTTCCCTAAATAAATAATAAAAATTAATTAACTGCCATCGATGGAGCAAGAAAGGCATAACGGGTCGCTAAATTACCTTCTGTTACCCGGGGACCGGCTACCGCGACGCGAGGGAATCTTAGCTACGCGCCAGGGAAGTTTACGCACCAAATTTTGACGACTCGACCATAGGTGGTAATTTGACTGAATTTACAATTAATTTGGGCAACTCATTTCCAAGGTGCAAGGCAGTATTTAGAATAGTTGGCAAGCAGCGAGCGGCGGCGTAGTTAGTGGCATGAATAGAGCCGAGCCCTAGTTATCAGTTAACCAGCATAACGTAAACAATTTCTAATTTTATTTTCTCTGTTGAGAATTCAAGATAACGCACACCCAACGGTCATCCCTCTCTTACCTCAACCTCCTTCCAATTCTAGGTAACCGTCGACTAATTAATCTCTCCAACATCTATGAAATTGTCTTCAAACATTGAACTTTTCTCTTCTACCACATATCGTCGATGTACTCGCCCTTTTGATCATCAGAATCTATTACCACACCGTTTGCTATGACCTATGTTAGAATAAAAATAGCAGCTTTATGATTACGTCATATTTTTCTTATACGCCATATCTGAACGAGCTTATACCATCTGTAACCAAATCTGTACCCGTCTATCTAGGCAAATGAACCAAAAGTAACGCTCCGCATGTATGTTCGTTAGACTAAGCACTCGCGGATTGTCACGAACAACAAACTTCCACCATGTCAATTTAGTTAATAAATTTGTTCTTTTGATGATTGTGTATTTTTCCGTACCCATTAGTACGGCACTACTCTGAATCCGAATTTGGTCACTAAGAAACACGAATTTGTCTAAAGATTAGGGAGCACAGTTTACTCCCATTTTCAGGCGAATTGTCTTAATTAAAACACAACGTAGAGGTCCATAATTTTTCTTAGATCCAGCCGAGAGCCAGCCAGCTTTGAGTAAAAGTACCCCCCTTGATCGACGGTAAGTGTATTGTGTTCGCAATTACATTGATTGAAATTAAAATAAAAAAAACTCCAATTTTTTATCTTTGAGTATTTGGGGGCACGAATCACTACAGCGATTTTTGGTGCCGTGACCAGGATTCAGAGTTGACAAAGCTGTTGTACTTATCGGAAATACACAATTGAGTAACGGATTACAGAGGTTAATTCATTAATTGGTTATGTTGAAAGATTCCTCGTGGATTTTTTTTTTTTGTTTCCCACAGTGATAACGCTCGGTTGAGAAAAATCCATTTCAGGAAATATTAAATCAAAATTTTACAGTAGATCCAGGAAAACGCGTAACGCGGAAACAGGTGATCAACCCATCGCACCTGTCGTGCCGGCAACATCGCAAGCTCCGGAATGGTTTGAGGAATGGACCAGGCTTCACCAGGAAGAACAAACTCGGCAGCAGGGACGCTTCATCAGAGCGATAGATGGTGTTGTTCAACGAATAAACCCGCGAGAAGCAGCGCCAACCGAAGACACCTTACTCGACATGCCGAGCCGCGAAATTTTTCAAGGAGTTTGTAGAAATTCCCGCGAAGCAGCCAGGGAAGCGCTACCGGTACTAGTTCAAGAACCTGCTGAGAGCGCCACTCCGGCCACTCCCCTGGAAGGAAATCATTTCCCAACTACCACGCCAAATCACAGCATATCGAACGATTCTCTGCCCGGGTGTTCCCACGAACATGTCAGCAACTCTTTCCCTACCGACATTCACACCCTACTGAGAGAATGCGCCAAACGTCCGGGACATATTGCCGAAAAACCGCAGTTTTTCGGAACGGAGAAAAAAAATCCGGTACGTTTCTTGAACGCACTGGAGGCGTACGGCAGAACACTCCGCCTTCGTAGAGAAGAAATGCTCGACCTCGCGCTAGAATGTCTTCACGGCAACGCTAAACACTGGACCAGCATTTATCGAGGAAATTGGCAGGATTACGAGGACTTCAGGCGTGATTTCCTCAAAACTTACTGGTCGGAAACGCGACAACGAGAAGTACATTACCAGATTGCTACCGGGACATATGACCCAGAGAAAAATCACACCATGTTGGCGCATTTCGCTTATCACGTTTCAATGGCGAAATTATTAACGGTTCCGATGCCTGAAAGTTCTCTCGTCGCAGAACTCATGAGACACTTTCCGGAAAATCTCCAATCACTGTGGGCTCTAAAAGAGGATGACACCGTTGTGGGGGCGGCGGAATTTTTAGTCAAGCAGCAACTCCCAAAACAAAACAGTCCACCTGTACCAAATCAAGAAATGCGCAACCAGAGACCAGCGCGAAACCACCAATATGGGGGCGTGGAAAACCGAACACAAAACCCACAGGATCGAAGTAACAGATCACCAGCTCCACATCCTGGTGGAAATTATTTCCAAACACCTGCGCACAATCAGGTCAATTTCGTTGATCGGACACATCGCCGAGAAGCGCAGGGTGGTAAAAGATTCCACTGGAAGAACAAACGTCCATTTTTGGGCACACCTGAAGACTGCCAACCAGCTAACGAATATCAATCAAACACAATCGATCGAGGAGAGCCGTTACGGTTTTAATGACACTCCCTGTCTTGCGGCGGCGTCCTGTCATCTTTGCCACCACAACAGCACACTTTAACAGAGTCGTACCTGCGGCGCGTGCCGGTCGGAACATCTGGCGGCCAACATCACAAGGGTCGGCGCCCTTAACACTCTACGGGGGCGACCATATTCGAATAGGTCCATGACCTACTCCCAACTACCAGATGCAGTTGACTGCCATGACACGCGACACTCCACCACCACGTCCTAACACCTGCAGCTCACTGCCGAGGTAATATTTTCTGCCAAACCGGGGTTTACCACAAAATATGGGGGCGAATGCAGTGAGTCGCAGAAAAATATTTTTTTTTATCCAAGTGCGGGACAAACAACATTCACAAAAGACATTACGAAATTCCAACCCGGTCGGTCTTTGAAAATAGTTAAGAAATGCCCGGAAACAGTTTAGTGTTTCCAGATGTAACAACTGCAGCGGCTATTTGTAATTTAGACTTAGGAATTCGTGTGAAAACAGCTCGATAATTAAACATAATGTCCGAACCACCCCTAAAAAGTCAACCCGGGAAGTCATAAAGCTATCATCCTTTCAACCGGCGAAAGTTGGACCGCTAGCGGGGTGCCTTCTGCCGTTACTCGAGGGCCATTTAGCACACGTGTGCGTCAATAGGACCTGCTCTAAGAGTGCCGAACTAATTTCTTCCAAGAACCAGACCATCTGCACGAAACTAACATAAATCTCGCGGAGGAACAAAGAAACGCGAAAAACGAGCGAATTAACAAAGAAGTTTAATTATCGAAACTGTTTAATCTAAACTAACCACATAGATAACTTAGCATAAAGCATGTACCACCATCGCGATCGCCTATTGTCGGATATGGTTTTGACACCCGTCGTCAAAGTACCAAGATACTTGTAATTTATCATAATTTCATCCCTAAAAAGGTAACGCAATCGAAAAAGAGGCAACAAAGGAATGGGAACCTTCACCCTCTTGAATTATCACAAATGCAAGTCTTATCCACGGTCAAAAACATAAAATTCGATTGGTTTATCTGTCCGGGAGTTACTAACAATTTAGGTAATGATAATACTTGTAACTGGAAGAAGGAATTACCGAAAGGTTGTTATTATTGACGTAAATTTGTTACTGCCCTTCCATTCAGTACCACTGGCGACATCTCCATTACGACAGACCAACCCCAAATTGTAGGGCGCTACCGGCCGTTTCGGTACTCGAACCCCGAAAGTACGCAAGCGGGAACGAAAACCCAACCAGCAGCGCTAAAGTTGCCTCATTTTACCGTACAATAAATTAGTTTAATTTTAGCAGAAAGTACACTAAATTTCCTTAAATACAGCAAAACCACCGCCACTAAGAGCAAAACCCTTTTTTTAAAACCGACCAACAACTTTCGGTAGTTCTACTCCAGTAATTTCAGGAATTAAATTAATTAAGGAGCGTTGACTTTAATTGGTTCTAAAGAAACTCTAAAATTTCTCATGTTCATGGTTTCTTGGTAAATCTAGTACTCTCTTCTAGGAGTACCTTCGCTAATTACACGGTAATTAGGTAAATCACGCTAATCAAAGCTTCCAAGACCAACCACGATTACGAGGCTCCTTAAGGGTCAATTTCCAAAGGTACCACCACCAACGCGTTCCAACCCCGTCCCAGTTATAAGCGCGCCCTGGGAACAGGACCGGGATTCAGATCCGAACTTCCGAGCTCACGACAGTCGGTATTGATTCTATCGAACGGCGTCCCGTGAATCTTCCGAAATTTCGAGTTTGTGCTTTTCGCCGTCTCAATTAAATTCCGTTTGCTTTTATTAATTTCCGTTCAGTTTATATTCATTTTTTGTGTTTCACTGTGTTTCTTCAAGTTCAATTATATTTAAAATCCGGAAAGCCGCGTCCGAACTAAGTGCCTGTGATTGTGTTGAAAGTGGTTGACCAACCCTTTTTGGATTACCAGGTGGCACTCCCATTTCTAGCAGCAGCATGTCTCTTCCGGTGCGAAGATCCAGGTTAGTCCATAATTAGAACATACGGTTGTAGCAAAGGTGATTTAACAAATGTGGAAATAACTCCCCCAAAGCCTTCAGGTTTTGCTTACGAGCAAGCTTCTAATTCTTAAATTCTTCTTGTCCAACGTGACTTCGTCACGTCAAGTTGAATCATTATCAAGTTCTCACCCAACAGTAGAAAACTGTGGTGGAAACCCTTTCAGCGATCTCAGCAAGACGATCAAGTCTGGTTTTATTTCTTGAATAGAGTTCTGCGCTCCCTCCTGCCATTTAACCATTTCCCATGGTCGGATAAATTTCGTTCGGGGAATTCGAACAAGACCTTCGTGTCTACCGGTGTTTTCCAGGGGTGTTTTCCGACTATTACGAAGTTGTGTCCATCGAGGGAATAAAGAGGTCCGAGACCCTGGCTTAAGCCTAAACATTTTTTATTACTGATTCCCCAAGGGGATAGGTAAAATGCAGTTATCCCAAAAAAAACCAACCCTTCCCTAAATAAATAATAAAAATTAATTAACTGCCATCGATGGAGCAAGAAAGGCATAACGGGTCGCTAAATTACCTTCTGTTACCCGGGGACCGGCTACCGCGACGCGAGGGAATCTTAGCTACGCGCCAGGGAAGTTTACGCACCAAATTTTGACGACTCGACCATAGGTGGTAATTTGACTGAATTTACAATTAATTTGGGCAACTCATTTCCAAGGTGCAAGGCAGTATTTAGAATAGTTGGCAAGCAGCGAGCGGCGGCGTAGTTAGTGGCATGAATAGAGCCGAGCCCTAGTTATCAGTTAACCAGCATAACGTAAACAATTTCTAATTTTATTTTCTCTGTTGAGAATTCAAGATAACGCACACCCAACGGTCATCCCTCTCTTACCTCAACCTCCTTCCAATTCTAGGTAACCGTCGACTAATTAATCTCTCCAACATCTATGAAATTGTCTTCAAACATTGAACTTTTCTCTTCTACCACATATCGTCGATGTACTCGCCCTTTTGATCATCAGAATCTATCACCACACCGTTTGCTATGACCTATGTTAGAATAAAAATAGCAGCTTTATGATTACGTCATATTTTTCTTATACGCCATATCTGAACGAGCTTATACCATCTGTAACCAAATCTGTACCCGTCTATCTAGGCAAATGAACCAAAAGTAACGCTCCGCATGTATGTTCGTTAGACTAAGCACTCGCGGATTGTCACGAACAACAAACTTCCACCATGTCAATTTAGTTAATAAATTTGTTCTTTTGATGATTGTGTATTTTTCCGTACCCATTAGTACGGCACTACTCTGAATCCGAATTTGGTCACTAAGAAACACGAATTTGTCTAAAGATTAGGGAGCACAGTTTACTCCCATTTTCAGGCGAATTGTCTTAATTAAAACACAACGTAGAGGTCCATAATTTTTCTTAGATCCAGCCGAGAGCCAGCCAGCTTTGAGTAAAAGTACCCCCCTTGATCGACGGTAAGTGTATTGTGTTCGCAATTACATTGATTGAAATTAAAATAAAAAAACTCCAATTTTTTATCTTTGAGTATTTGGGGGCACGAATCACTACAGTATGGATAGTGCGGTTCATTAATGAATGATTTGTAAGACATGCTATAATGTTATGTTGAAACTCATCTTCCCACCAATAATTTGTAAGTTATAAAAAGGAATATTATTCGGTAGATTTTAATTTTCATATATTTGTATCTTTGATATATTATTGAAATAATCTACCATACTAATATATATTAATCATAATTATTTGACTGTAGTCAAGTTAGTGTAGCAATTAGTGTACTTAGTAACATTCTATTACTATATAACATTAAGAATCTTGAATATACACATTTTGATGTAAAATTGATTTTAATACTTTCTAAAGCATAAATTATTGTTTCATAAGTCGCAATATCCCAATATTGTGTTTCATGAGACAATATCTTTTACTTATAATACCTCACTGAATTGTTATATATAAAAATATTTAATAAACATTTCGAGTTAGCCACACATTTAGTGGATTAGTCATAAATATCATTACAGAGATGGCGCCACCAACACAACATAAAAAAATTCTGTCTAACTAGTCAAGTGGAATAGGTGGCTGTTGAGGATGCTACTGAATAGACTTGACCAACAGAAGATGTTCCTACGCATTTGACCTATCGGCTCATGGCGTCGGGATTAGGCATTGATGTTTGGTGAACAAGTGAATTTGTGAAATGCTAGACTTTTATAAACTGTGTAGCAGCGCATGAGATGGACGTGTAGCGGAGATTATCAGTGTGCCTTGATAGTTCAGCGGTCAGAGCAACATTCTCAACCTAGCAGCCGTCCTGAGTATACGTGTTGTGCTGTGTGCTCTGAGTTCTGACTGGTACAGTTAACCACGTATTTTACAGTTTCTCTTTAAAAGTGAAAAGTGATAGTGATATTAAAACCAAAGTGTTTACAACGAACGAAGTTGGAGTCAATTCCGAAATCACCACCCCAATCGCGATGGTGAATCTCTCTCAAACGAATGTTTCTAGCAACGCTGGAATTATAAAAGTGCATCCTTTAAAACGGAAAGCAAATCCGACAGAAATGTCTCACAAAAAGGCAAAGCGATCAGTGGAACCAGTTTCACCATCTGTGCCCCTAAAAAATTCATTCCAAATACTGAATGATGAAAACGCGCTTCGTGCCGCCAACCTTGCCATTGAGACTGACCCTGAGATCGAGATGGAGTCCGAGCCCACTACAACCAACTCGATACAAAAGGGTGAAAGTGTCTGCATACGCAAAGAACACAAACTCCCACCAATAGTGATCCATGGAATTTTTAATGACCAGGAAAAACATCGTCTATTCAGACAAAAAATTCAGCGAACCCTCCCATCGGGCTTTAGCATCAAGTACGGTGCGAAATCCATAACAATTTTTGCAACAAAAACCGATGAACGTCTAGCATTAATAAATGTGCTAAAACGTGACAAAGTGGACTTTCACACGCATGCTGAAAAGGGGGCAAAAACTCATGCCTTTGTGGTCCGTGGAGTAGAACACTTTCCCTCTGCAGACGAAGTTAAAGCAGAACTTTGCGAAACCCACAAACTGACCGTAACTAAAGTATTCCACATGAAGAATACTAAAAGACCACTGTATCTCGTGATTACGGCACCCCAAATAACATTAAAGCACTTACAATCAAAAGTGCCTCATATAGGTTATACCAAAGTGACCTGGGAAAGACAGAATTCAAATAAAAAGTTCACCCAATGTCATAGATGTCAAGCATGGGGCCATGCTACTACCTATTGCCATTCCAGCCCCAACTGTCTAAAGTGTGCTGAAAATCACCACACTGCGGAGTGCCAAAAACCGGACAGCGAGCCATGCAAATGCTTTAATTGCGACGGCCCTCATCCCGCAAACAGTCGGAATTGTCGAGTCTACCTGGAAAAGGTTCAATTTATGGACAAGCTGAGAACTGAAAAAAAGTCGACAGTAACTACGCCTAAGGCAGCACCCATTCTCAACACGAGAACTTTCCCCAATCTGCGATCGACCACGCTCGCGGCATTGCAGCCAGGGACTTCCATGAGGACAAAAGCATGGAGTCAGATCCCGGCTACTCAACCCGCACCTTCCAACCGGCAGCAACCCCAACAGAAGTTTATTCCGCAACCACGAGGTGCATCCGACAAAAGTAGTGAATTTATTGAGCTAATGCAAATGCTTAAAAAATTAAACGAGCGAACAAACATCGGCGCGATGTTGAGTGCTGTTCGCCACCTGTATAAAAATCTGGAGGGAGTTAATGACCCTTTTAGTAAGCTCCAAATCTTCACCGACTTCGCAGAAACATTACCATCTTATGGTCTGTAAGCTTAACATTATTTCATGGAACGCAAACGGACTACGGTCCAAACAGGGTGAAATATCCCATTTTATGAACACTAACAGAATAGACGTAGCGATGTTTTGCGAAACTAAGTTAAACCAGCGCGACCGTTTTAATATTCCAGGATTTCAGATCATCAGGAACGATCGGGACAATCACGGAGGAGGCACTGCCATTGCCATCAGAACATCGATTCCCTATGTTAAAATTGCAGATTGTCATACTACTATTGAACATACGGCGATTCGATTATCGGACGACATTTATATTGCGGCAATATATAACAGACCCGCGAACCGGCTATCGGGCAATGATCTAGCTGCTCTCACTGCAATTGGCCGCAAGGTGATCATTGCTGGAGACTTCAATGCATGTCACACATCATAGAATTGCTATATGAATAATGCAAACGGGAATTCTCTCCATAATTACATCTCCACAACCACCAATAATCTCTTATTCCCTGATTCACACACCCATTTTCCGTCAAATGGTCGCACCCCAACCACTATAGACTTAATTTTATGCAAAAATCTCGATAACGTCACTACACCTATTTTAATTCCGGCCTTAAATTCGGATCATAATCCTATTTCGTTTCAGTTAAGAGGACCAGATCGTGAGCCGGATTTCATTAACATCACTAGTTTTAAGCATACCGATTGGATCAAATTCCGTAAATCCCTAGACCAAAAAATCACAATTAACACTAGCATTCTCAGTCCCCAAGAAATTGATCGAGAGGTTGAGCTACTCACGCTTGCCATACAATCAGCCAAGAAAGAAAACAGCAAAACAAAGAAAATAAATAAGAACCGCGCATACCTACCGGACGAGATAGTTTACCTCATTCGACAGAAAAACAGCTTCAGGCGAGCATATCAGGTAAATCCCACTTCCCTTGCACGAACAGAATTAAATCGCCTCACTTCCTTAATTAAATTTGAAATCAAACAATTCAGAAATAACACATGGTCGCAAAAATTAGAAAATTTACGGACTGATGATAACTCCCTGTGGAGACTAATTAAGTCTCTCAAAGGAAAAACCCAACAGATACCTGCCCTCCAGGAAGGTAATAGGATTTACTTCAATGACACCGAGAAAGCGAACTTGTTGGGCGATCGTTTCGAAGAAATACATGCCATAAATTTGAACCCGACTAATCGGGTGCAACTGGCAGCCGAGACTACACATCACAATATTGTCAACAACCCTTTACAAATCAGCCCTCGGCAAATTTTAAAGCTATATACAAACCCCAAGGAAATCCGTAAAATTCTAATAAAGCTACCCAACAAAAAAGCACCGGGCCCCGACAAAATTGAAAATAAACTTCTTAAAAATCTTTCCAATAAGGCCATCTGCCAACTAACATACTGCAGTGAGTCGCAGAAAAATATTTTTTTTTTATCCAAGTGCGGGACAAACAAAATTCACAAAAGACATTACGAAATTCCAACCCGGTCGGTCTTTGAATATAGTTAAGAAATGCCCGGAAACAGTTTAGTGTTTCCAGATGTAACAACGGCAGCGGCTATTTGTAATTTAGACTTAGGAATTCGTGTGAAAACAGCTCGATAATTAAACATAATGTCGGAACCACCCTAAAAGTCAACCCGGGAAGTCATAAAGCTATCATCCTTTCAACCGGCGAAATTTGGACCGCTAGCGGGGTGCCTTCCGCCGGTACTCGAGGGCCATTTAGCACACGTATGCGTCAATAGGACCTGCTCTAAGAATGTCGAACTAATTTCTTCCAAGAACTAGACCATCTGCACAAAACTGACATAAATCTCGCGGAGGAACAGAGAAACGCGAAAAACGAGCGAATTAACATAGAAGTTTAATTATCGAAACTGTTTAATCTAAACTACCCACGCAGATAACTTAGCATAAAGCATGTACCATCATCGCGATCGTCTATTGTCGGATATGGTTTTGACACCCGTCGTCAAAGTACCAAGATACTTGTATTTTATCATAATTTCATCCCTAAAAAGGTAACGCAATCGAAAAACGGGCAACAAAGGAATGGGAATCTTCACCCTCTTGAATTATCACAAATGCAAGTCTTATCCAGGGTCAAAAATATAAAATTCGATTGGTTTATCTGTCCGGGAGTTACTAACAATTTAGGTAATGATAATACTTGTATCTGGAAGAAGGAATTACCGAAGGGTTGTTATTATTGACGTAAATTTGTTACTGCCCTTCAATTCAGTACCACTGGCGACATCTCTATTACGACAGACCAAAACCAAATTGTAGGGCGCTACCGGCCGTTTCGGTACTCGAGACCCCGAAAGTACGCAAGCGGGAACGAAAACCCAACCAACAGCGCTAAAGTTGCCTCATTTTACCGTACAATAAATTAGTTTAATTTTATCAGAAAGTACACTAAATTTCCTTAAATACAGCAAAACCACCGCCACTAAGAGCAAAACCCTTTTAAAACCGACCAACAACTTTCGGTAGTTCTACTCCAGTAATTTCAGGAATTAAATTAATTAAGGAGCGTTGACTTTAATTGGTTCTAAAGAAACTCTAAAATTTCTCATGTTCATGGTTTCTTGATAAATCTAGTACTCTCTTCTAGGAGTACCTTCGCTAATTACACGGTAATTAGGTAAATCACGCTAATCAAAGCTTCCAAGACCAACCACGATTACGAGGCTCCTTAAGGGTCAATTTCCAAAGGTACCACCACCAACGCGTTCCAACCCCGTCCCAGTTATAAGCGCGCCCTGAGAGCAGGACCGGGATTCAGATCCGAACTTCCGAGCTCACGACAGTCTGTATTGATTTTATCGAACGGCGTCCCGTGGATCTTCCGAAATTTCGAGTTTGTGTTTTTTCTTTTACCGTCTCAATTAAATTCCGTTTTGCTTTCATTAATTTCCGTTCAGGTTATATTAATTTTTTGTGTTTCTTTCACTGTGTTTCTTCAAGTTCAATTATATTTAAAATCCGGAAAGCCGCGTCCGAACTAAATGCCTGTGATTGTGTTGAAAGTGGTTGATCAACCCTTTTTGGATTACCAGGTGGCACTCCCATTTCTAGCAGCAGCATGTCTCTTCCGGTGCGAAGATCCAGGTTAGTCCATAATTAGAACATACGGTTGTAGCAAAGGTAATTTAACAAATGTGGAAATAACTCCCCCAAAGCCTTCAGGTTTTGCTTACGAGCAAGCTTCTAATTCTTAAATTCTTCTTGTCCAACGTGACTTCGTCACGTCAGGTTGAATCATTATCAAGTTCTCACCCAACAGTAGAAAACTGTGGTGGAAACCCCTTCAGCGATCTCAGCAAGACGATCAAGTCTTGTTTCATTCCTTTAATACAATTCTGCGCTTCCTCCTTCCATTTAACCATTTCCCATGGTCGGATAAATTTCGTTCGGAGAATTCGAACAAGACCTTCGTGTCTACCGGTGTTTTCCAGGGGTGTTTTCCGACTATTACGAAGTTGTGTCCATCGAGGGAATAAAGAGGTCCGAGACCCTGGCTTAAGCCTAAACATTTTTATTACTGATGCCCCAAAGGGATAGGTAAAATGCAGTTATCCCAAAAAAAACCAACCCTTCCCTAAATAAATAATAAAAATTAATTAACTGCCATCGATGGAGCAAGAAAGGCATAACGGGTCGCTAAATTACCTTCTGTTACCCGGGGACCGGCTACCGAGACGCGAGGGAATCTTAGCTAAGCGCCAGGGAAGTTTAGGCACCAAATTTTGACGACACGACCGTAGGTGCCAATTTGACTGAATTTACAATTAATTTGGGCAACTCATTTCCAAGGTGCAAGGCAGTATTTAGAATAGTTGGCAAGCAGCGAGCGACGGCGTAGTTAGTGGCATGAATAGAGCCGAGCCCTAGTTATCAGTTAACCAGCATAACGTAAACAATTTCTGATTTTACTTTTTCTGTTGTGAATTCAAGATAACATCCACCCAACGGTCATCCCTTTCTTATCCAAAGCCTCCTTCCAATTCTAGGTAATCGTCGACTAATTAATCTCTCCAACATCTATGAAATTTTCTTCAAACATTGAACTTTTCTCGTCTACCACATATTGTCGATGTACTCGCCCTTTTGATCACCAGAATCTATCACCACACCGTTTGCTATGACCTATGTTAGAATAAAAATTGCAGCTATATGATTACGTCATATTTTCCTCATACGCCATATCTGAACGAGCTCATACCATCTGTAACCAAATCTGTACCCGTCTATCTAGGCGATATGAACCAAAAGTAACGCTCCGCATGTATGTTCGTTAGACTAAGCACTCGCGGATTGTCACGAACAACAAACTTCCACCATGTCAATTTAGTTAATAAATTTGTTCTTTTGATGATTGTGTATTTTTCCGTACCCATTAGTACGGCACTACTCTGAATCCGAATTTGGTCACTAAGAAATACGAATTTGTCTAAAGATTAGGGAGCACAGTTTACTCCCATTTTCAGGCGAATTGTCTTAATTAAAACACAACGTAGAGGTCCATAATTTTTCTTAGATCCAGCCGAGAGCCAGCCAGCTTTGAGTAAAAGTACCCCCCCTTGATCGATGGTAAGTGCATTGTGTTCGCAATTACATTGATTGAAATTAAAATAAAAACTTTAATTTTTTATCTTTGAGTATTTGGGGGCACGAATCACTACAATACATATTCAATTTAATGTTTAAACTTCAATACTTCCCCAAATCTTGGAAGAATGCTATTGTATGTCCAATCCTGAAGTCAAACAAAAATCCTGTTGAAGCATCTAGCTACCGGCCAATTAGTTTGTTAAACGCATTGGGAAGACTTTTCGAGAAAGTTCTACTAACTCGACTGAATGCATTCAATTCGCGGAACAAAATTTTCATTGACCAGCAATTTGGGTTTAGACCCAAACACAATACGGTCATGCAGGTAGCCCGAATCGTCCACGACGTCACAACAAATTTTAACCGTAAAGAGGACACGGTAATGATTTTCCTGGACGTGGAGAAAGCTTTTGACCGCGTATGGATCTCGGGACTAATCCATAAAATGCAAAAATTCAAAATTGCTCTTTGTTTGATCAAACTAATTGCAATCTACTTGGCAGATAGAAGATTTCAGGTCAGAGTTGGTAATTCTTTTTCGGAAGCTAAATCGGTTGCAGCGGGGGTTCCTCAGGGATCTGTTCTAGGGCCGACTCTCTTTAATTATTTTATTAATGATATACCTCAATCCGCAAATTCTAAATTAGCCCTCTATGCTGATGATACGGCAATTTACGCCCATTCCAGGATTGCCGATAGAGCTTGTGCTAAAGTCCGTGAACATCTGAATGCGATAACAGATTTCTTTGCCGACTGGAAAATTAATATAAACGGGCCGAAAACTGAGCTTATTGTGTTTACACGAAAACGCACCAATAACCAGAGTGTGACGAAACCAATCATAGGGGGTGTCGAAGCCGAGCCAACTAACTTTGTTAAGTACCTGCTACCTGGACTCCGGTCTGTATTTTAACAAACACTGCACCAAAATTCTTCGTAAAACTTACGCCGCGAATCGAGCATTATACATGGTAATGAAAGATTCGCGGATGTCCTCACGCAACAAACGGCTGGCCTATATCACAATCTTCCGATCATTAATGACCTACGCTGTCCCAGTTTGGGGTAGTGTATCTAAAACTAAATTTCGTTCCCTTCAAATAAACCAAAACCGATACTTCCGCCTTGTTACGGGATTAGGACGCTACACCAGAATAACGGATCTCCACGAAAGTGCCGACCTCCCGTTTCTGAGAGAATACTCGGATTTACTCTCGGATAAATTCTTTCGCCATCAAATGCCAAATAATCCTCTATCACGACCAATCTCACAACTCCGTAGACGAAACCTCGGCTTTGTAATCAAACACAAGCTACCATATCAACACTTACCATTTTTCAATGAATAACTCAGTAGCTCACCTCTAATCATGCTCATCTAGAACATATCTCTCCCACTCCCTTAATCCCCTCTTCCATTATCTTAAATATTTATACTTAGGTTTTGTTTATTTTTCCTAAGAAACTCCCGCTAAATTTTATTTATCCTCATCTTTATACAGCGGAAAATCCCCGTTGCGTTCTAAACATTACCAATTTCATTCGCCGGTCATGTACAGCTCGACGTAATCTTTTGCGCTAGCAGCCCAATTACTGTTTTGGTGGGCGTAGCTCGAGATTGCCAAGTGCACAAGGTGTCCGGAGAAAAAATTGTAAATTATTTTTATTATTATTATAGGTGTAAGGTTTACAGAACCAGGAAACTTATTTACTAAGAAAATGTATATATATATATATATATATATATGTAATTCACTCTATTTAAGTTTATTATACTATGTAACTGATCACTCTGTAAATATCCGAATAAATTCTTTATTGAATTGAATTGGTCAGAGCAACCAACCGGCAATTGGGAGACCCGGGTTCGAGTCCCGGTTAAGGAACGCACTTTTATCCTCGCTGCACTATAAGCCATTAATGCGAATTCCTACAACTGTTTTGTAATTTTTATTCCATTTTCTGATACTTTGATTCAATTATCATAAAGCATAGTTCGTGCTGTTTTTTTTTAATATTTCTACTTAAGCATTAATGGTTTTTACCATTGTAAGTATACTACATTCTACATTACATTAATACATAACTTTAAATATAATTACCTTATCCTAAAAACAATAATAATACAATAAACCGAAAATTGAACAATGGATAACAATAAATTTTTCCAGAATTTGTGATGTTCAATTTTACCTTGAAGATTTGACCAATTGCAAACTCACGACTGGAGCTATACCAACAGTAAATTCATGAGCTGATTTTTTTGTTATTTGAAAATTCAACCAAAGCTTTTAATTAAGAAGCCTAACTCTAACAATTCTTTACAATTTTTGCCTTCAACAATTTGTTACTCTACTTTAAAATGTAAACATTTAAGCCCACGTGTGACACTGAGAAGGAGGAGGCTACTTGTTTGAAAGGTACGATTGCTTGTCATAAATGTTATTATTATTCAAATGTTCTCAATACTTTTATAACATCTAGGTATGTAATATATATGTTATTTTTAATAAGTGTCGTAGGCAGAATTTATTTTTAAATGTATGATTTAAAATATTTCAGTGGTATCTACTATATTCAATGTCGTCCAATCTCGATATAAAAAGATTGTTGTCATGGAATGAGAAGCATTACGTCTCTGCTGTCATAATTAAACATGGCGGTATACCAGTTATAGCTATTATGTCTCATGGCATTGTTTATAGATAATACCTATAAACACGGTGTAATATAAGATAGGTGAGCGTACCGGCCCGCAAACTTGTCACGATCGCTGTAACAGCGGTGCGAGAGAGGCAGAATATAGAGTAGGCCGAGCCTTCCCTAGTCGTCCTTTTTCAACTTTCGCTGCGGTATGAGACGATCTTGTTAAGAGATGCCGCTGAATTAGTATTATATGTTTAATGGATTAAAAAACCATAACATGATATTTTAAAAAGTTTCAGTTTACTAAACATGCATCAACGTACACCCATATAATATTTCAAAAAATTAAGTAAATTGAAGTTTTGACTCGTGATTCTTCTTAGAAAAAGCTTTACTTCTCTTCTTGTCTTCTCGTTTATAAAACTGTTTAATTTTATTTAGATATAAAATGAAATAAATTTTGATATAATATCATTTTGACGCGTGTCGCATGTAGATGATGCATTAATTTTGAGATCTAATTTACAATTAAAAAATTCTTTCAGAGCTAAATCTAATACATCTACTTTTTGTATGTGTTTAAACAAAATATCTTCCGACTTTTGTCCAGTTATAAAAAAATTATTATTAGGATGGTTTAATCTACCCCTTGCCTTGAGGCAAATCAAGAAAGCTTCCTGTACTGACGTGTCAATATTCTTTTGATATAAAACATTGCGACAATTAACACGTTAAGTCATATTATAAATTTTCTTTAAAACAAAACCACAGAGATGGTATACAATGCAAGATTTATTTTGATCATCAAATGCAATATTCAGATCAACACTATCAATTAAGTTTTACTCATCCATGGGGTTCAAATCAGGTGAATTCAAAATGACTAGAATCTTGTGTTGAATTTCTTCTAAAGGTACGTTTCTCGACGACTTAACACTTCCGGAAAAAACAGCCTTAAATGTATTGAAATTCAACGCCCGCTTTTGCACTGTAGTGGAGGAATTATTGTGCAGTTTCCAAATTGGGGTGGTTCAAGTAATTTGTAAACCAACAACATTCTATAAAGTTGGAGAAATGTGACCATGGTAGGATGATTGTTAGAACATTCAGCTTGCCGTACCGTTCCAAAAAATTGATAAAAAATATAAACTAAGCTATGGAATAACTATTTAAATTACGGTGTAATATAAGTTATATTACACCGTGGTTTCAATTAGAAATCTGTAAAAGTAAGGAAACAAGTTGCCAGCTTAAATAGCGATGAAACGGCACTTTGAATAGCAAAAATTTTTCCGGGCGCCTTTTATAGCCAATACTACAATTTGGCACCAGACACTTACATCCTATTTTTGAAATACCTTTTCATAAGCGGAATTAATGATCAATCTCGGACCTTTCCCTATGTCTTGGCGCGGAAACTTCGGCCTACATTGTCTGTCCTTCTCTACCCCCACCGCTCGGAAACTGTAACAGCGATCATGACTCTTGACTGTTGCAGAAATTGCCGCGGTTGGATCACCTATCTTATATTACACCGTGGGTAATGATAATAGTTGTAACTGGAAGAAGGAATTACCGAAGGGTTGTTATTATTGACGTAAATTTGTTACTGCCCTTCAATTCAGTACCACTGGCGACATCTCTATTACGACAGACCAACCCCAAATTGTAGGGCGCTACCGGTCGTTTCGGTACTCGAGATCCCGAAAGTACGCAAGCGGGAACGAAAACCCAACCAACAGCGCTAAAGTTGCCTCATTTTACCGTACAATAAATTAGTTTAATTTTATCAGAAAGTACACTAAATTTTTTTAAATACAGCGAAACCACCGCCACTAAGAGCAGAACCCCTTTTAAAACCGACCAACAACTTCGGTAGTTCTACTCCAGTAATTTCAGGAATTAAATTAATTAAGGAGCGTTGACTTTAATTGGTTCTAAAGAAACTCTAAAATTTCTCATGTTCATGGTTTCTTGGTAAATCTAGTACTCTCTTCCAGGAGTACCTTCGTTGATTACACGGTAATTAGGTAAATCACGCTAATCAAAGCTTCCAAGATCAATCACGATTAAGAGGCTCCTTAAGGGTCAATTTCGAAAGGTACCAGCACCAACGCGTTCCAACCCCGTCCCAGTTATAAGCGCGCCCTGAGACCAGGACCGGGATTTCAGATCCGAACTTCCGAGCTCACGACAGTCGGTATTGATTTTATCGAACGGCGTCCCGTGAATCTTCCGAGATTTCGAGTTTGTGTTTTTTTTTTCACCGTCTCAATTAAATTCCGTTTTGCTTTCATTAATTTCCGTTCAGGTTATATTAATTTTTGTGTTTCTTTCACTGTGTTTCTTCAAGTTCAATTATATTTAAAATCCGAAAAGCCGCGTCCGAACTAAGTGCTTGTGATTGTGCTGAAAGTGGTTGACCAACCACTTTTTGGATTACCAGGTGGCACTCCCATTTCTAGCAGCAGTATGTCTCTTCCGGTGCGAAGATCCAGGTTAGTCCATAATTAGAACATACGGTTGTAGCAAAGGTGATTTAACAAATGTGGAAATAACTTCCCCAAAGCCTTCAGGTTTTGCTTACGAGCAAGCTTCTAATTCTTAAATTCTTCTAGTCCAACGTGACTTCGTCACGTCAAGTTGAATCATTATCAAGTTCTCACCCAACAGTAGAAAACTGTGGTGGAAACCCCTTCAGCGATCTCTGCAAGACGATCAAGTTTTGTTTTATTTCTTGAATACAGTTCTGCGCTCCCTACTTCCATTTAACTATTTCCCATGGTCGGATAAATTTCGTTCGGGGAATTCGAACAAGACCTTCGTGTCTACCGGTGTTTTCCAGGGGTTTTTTCCGACTATTACGAAGTTGTGTCCATCGAGGGAATAAAGAGGTCCGAGACCCTGGCTTAAGCCTAAACATTTTTATTACTGATGCCCCAAGGGGATAGGTAAAATGCAGTTATCCCAATAAAACCAACCCTTCCCTAAATAAATAATAAAAATTAATTAACTGCCATCGATGGAGCAAGAAAGGCATAACGGGTTGCTAAATTACCTTCTGTTACCCGGGGACCGGCTACCGCGACGCGAGGGAATCTTAGCTAAGCGCCAGGGAAGTTTAGGCAACAAATTTTGACGACACGACCGTAGGTGCTAATTTGACTGAATTTACAATTAATTTGGGCAACTCATTTCCAAGGTGCAAGGCAGTATTTAGAATAGTTGGCAAACAGCGAGCGACGGTGTAGTTAGTGGCATGAATAGAGCCGAGCCCTAGTTATCAGTTAACCAGCATAACGTAAACAATTTCTAATTTTATTTTCTCTGTTGTGAATTCAAGATAACGCACACCCAACGGTCATCCCTCTCTTATCCCAAACCTCCTTCCAATTCTAGGTAATCGTCGACTAATTAATCTCTCCAACATCTATGAAATTTTCTTCAAACATTGAACTTTTCTCTTCTACCACATATCGTCGATGTACTCGCCCTTTTGATCATCAGAATCCATCACCACACCGTTTGCTATGACCTATGTTAGAATAAAAATTGCAGCTATATGATTACGTCATATTTTTCTCATACGCCATATCTGAACGAGCTCATACCATCTGTAACCAAATCTGTACCCGTCTAGCTAGGTGAAAAGAACCAAAAGTAACGCTCCGCATGTATGTTCGTTAGACTAAGCACTCGCGGATTGTCACGAACCACAAACTTCCACCATGTCAATTTAGTTAATAAATTTGTTCTTTTGATGATTGTGTATTTTTCCGTACCCATTAGTACGGCACTACTCTGAATCCGAATTTGGTCACTAAGAAATACGAATTTGTCTAAAGATTAGGGAGCACAGTTTACTCCCATTTTTCAGGCGAATTGTCTTAATTAAAACACAACGTAGAGGTCCATAATTTTTCTTAGATCCAGCCGAGAGCCAGCCAGCTTTGAGTAAAAGTACCCCCCTTGATCGACGGTAAGTGTATTGTGTTCGAAATTACATTGATTGAAATTAAAATAAAACTTAAATTTTTTTATCTTTGAGTATTTAGGGGCACGAATCATTACAGTATGTTAGTACCAAAGAAGAAAAATTAGGGAGAACAAGATGTGTTCTCACACTCTCTGTAAATTCTCGCGGTGTACACGTCGAAACTATGTTTCAACTAGTCTGAACTAGCTATTGAGCCGCTCGCTATAGAAATTCTTGTGGTAAAGAATTTTCTGCAAGGAACTGTTGTGAAGAACTTGCTATTGTCGGCAAATTGTTTTCGAGAAAGAGCTGTTGTAAAATAAGCTGCAGAAAAGTAATTTTTAATTGCAATTTTTTTTATTACGATTTTGTTTAATTTTATCCATTCCTCTAATTTCTCCTTCACTATCTTTCCAACCTTTTAGCTTTCCCTTAAATTTGCCATTTCTGTGTACATTTAGTGTCCTTCTATTCTTTATAACCATTTCAACTTGTACCTCCTTCTCCGCCTCTGTTACCTTTAAGAGTTGTAAGTGATTGCGGATAATGAACCAATGTTGCTCAAATGAGCGTAGTTAAACGAAACAGTGCAATTAGTTTTCTTTACTCAACATCAATTTAACTCTTAAAACTACAACGAATGACGAACTGGCGATTGCTTTCTATCCGAAAGCCTTTGCCAGATTGCGGCAGAACATAATTTGCCCACACTTTAACCACCACCTTCCGGACATGGACTCAATGCTGTAGAATATTATGAGCTCAATGTGACAGTGGAGATCCAGGGTTTTAGCGAAAAAGGTTACAGATGCGCACACAGTTACCTAAATTCTCTTCTTCCCCTGCCTCACTCAGTGTCCCGTTAACTTTTAATTTTTCTCCTTCACTTGCTATCTTTTTCCTCCTCCTACTCCTTTTTATTTGTTTAATATTCCTACTATATTTTGCTCCTTTCTACCCCAAACTTTAAACTCATTCCTTTATTTTATTTTTCTCTCACTCTACATTTTCAATTTTATCATAAATCACTGTCTAAGTCTTCCTTTCACTGATTCTCATCTTTATCTGGCTCGCCCTTTTTCACTTTTTTAAATCCTAAATACTACAAATTTTTCTGTTTCCTTTTCTTCTCTCCATTTCTTTTCGAACGTAGATTGTATTGAATTAATCCAACTGAACTAGCACTCTTGCTAGGTTAATAGACTCCTTAATGCAACCAACAAGGAGAAATTTTTGGAAAATGTAAGAAACTGTCCTTTATCTTATTCCTGGTACAGGACTCGTCCTAGGAAGCATTCCCTGCTAGCTTCTACTTACCACGTGCAGCGGTTCCAAAGGAGAAAAATTGAAAGAAAATACATTACCGAATAGCTCGACGCCACACCCATTTTTGTCATTCCTTTCGGAGATTACGACTACTTTACAATATAATGCACGTTTAAATCGACCTCGTGCCATTTTCTACAAAGTCACTTTTATCTCAAAAACGTAGTGGCCGTTTCAGATGTAGATGGCATAGAATTAAAGCTTGAACTTGAAGCTATTACGTAGATCCTCTAAAAAAAGATTTAGTTGACTTTTCACTTAGTGCTCGTTGCATTAATGTAACTGAACTAGCATTCTAAACGTATTTGCATCTTTGCTGGATTGATTGACTCCTTAGCGCAACCAACAAGGAGAAATTTTTGGAAAATGTAAGAAACTGTCCTTTAACTTATTCCTTGATACAGGATTCGTCCTAAGAGGCATTCCCTGCTAGTTTCTACTTTCCACATGCAGCGGTTCCAAAGAAGAAAAATAAAAAGAAAATACATTACCGAATAGCTCGACGCCACAACCTTTTTTGTCATTCCTTTCGGAGATTACGACTACTTTACAATATAATGCACGTTTAAATCGACCTCGTGCCATTTTCTACAAAGTCACTTTTATCTCAAAAACGTAGTGGCCGTTTCAGATGTAGATGGCATAGAATTAAAGCTTGAACTTGAAGCTATTACGTAGATCCTCTAAAAAAAGATTTAGTTGACTTTTCACTTAGTGCTCGTTGCATTAATGTAACTGAACTAGCATTCTAAACGTATTTGCATCTTTGCTGGGTTGATTGACTCCTTAGCGCAACCAACAAGGAGAAATTTTTGGAAAATGTAAGAAACTGTCCTTTAACTTATTCCTTGATACAGGATTCGTCCTAAGAGGCATTCCCTGCTAGTTTCTACTTTCCACATGCAGCGGTTCCAAAGAAGAAAAATAAAAAGAAAATACATTACCGAATAGCTCGACGCCACACCCACTTTTGTCATTCCTTTCGGAGATTACGACTACTTTACAATATAATGCACGTTTAAATCGACCTCGTGCCATTTTCTACAAAGTCACTTTTATCTCAAAAACGTAGTGGCCGTTTCAGATGTAGATGGCATAGAATTAAAGCTTGAACTTGAAGCTATTACGTAGATCCTCTAAAAAAAGATTTAGTTGACTTTTCACTTAGTGCTCGTTGCATTAATGTAACTGAACTAGCATTCTAAACGTATTTGCATCTTTGCTGGGTTGATTGACTCCTTAGCGCAACCAACAAGGAGAAATTTTTGGAAAATGTAAGAAACTGTCCTTTAACTTATTCCTTGATACAGGATTCGTCCTAAGAGGCATTCCCTGCTAGTTTCTAATTTCCACATACAGCGGTTCCAAAGAAGAAAAATAAAAAGAAAATACATTACCGAATAGCTCGACGCCACACCCACTTTTGTCATTCCTTTCGGAGATTACGACTACTTTACAATATAATGCACGTTTAAATCGACCTCGTGCCATTTTCTACAAAGTCACTTTTATCTCAAAAACGTAGTGGCCGTTTCAGATGTAGATGGCATAGAATTAAAGCTTGAACTTGAAGCTATTACGTAGATCCTCTAAAAAAAGATTTAGTTGACTTTTCACTTAGTGCTCGTTGCATTAATGTAACTGAACTAGCATTCTAAACGTATTTGCATCTTTGCTGGGCTGATTGACTCCTTAGCGCAACCAACAAGGAGAAATTTTTGAAAAATGTAAGAAACTGTCCTTTAACTTATTCCTTGATACAGGATTCGTCCTAAGAGGCATTCCCTGCTAGTTTCTACTTTCCACATGCAGCGGTTCCAAAGAAGAAAAATAGAAAGAAAATACATTACCGAATAGCTCGACGCCACACCCACTTTTGTCATTCCTTTCGGAGATTACGACTACTTTACAATATAATGCACGTTTAAATCGACCTCGTGCCATTTTTTACAAAGTCACTTGTATTTCAAAAACGTAGTGGCCGTTTCAGACGTAGATGGCACAGAACTAAAGCTTGAACTCGAAGCTATTACGTAGATCTTCTAAAACGAGATTTAGTTGACTTTTCACTTAGTGCTCGTTACATTAATGTAACTGAACTAGCATTCTAAACGTATTTGCATCCTTGCTATGTTAACTGACTCCTTAACGCAACCAACAAGGAGAAATTTTTGGAAAATGTAAGAAACTGACCTTTAACTTATTCCCTGATACAGGATTCGTCCTAGAAAGCATTCCCTGCTAACTTCTACTTTCCACGTGCAGCGGTTCCGAAGAAGAAAAATAGAATGAAAATACATTACCGAATAGCTCGACGCCACACCCATTTTTGTCATTCCTTTCGGAGATTACGACTACTTTACAATATAATGCACGTTTAAATCGACCTCGTGCCATTTTCTACAAAGTCACTTTTATCTCAAAAACGTAGTGGCCGTTTCAGATGTAGATGGCATACAATTAAAGGTTGAACTTGAAGCTATTACGTAGATCCTCTAAAAAAAGATTTAGTTGACTTTTCACTTAGTGCTCGTTGCATTAATGTAACTGAACTAGCATTCTAAACGTATTTGCATCTTTGCTGGGTTGATTGACTCCTTAGCGCAACCAACAAGGAGAAATTTTTGGAAAATGTAAGAAACTGTCCTTTAACTTATTCCTTGATACAGGATTCGTCCTAAGAGGCATTCCCTGCTAGTTTCTACTTTCCACGTGCAGCGGTTCCAAAGAAGAAAAATAGAAAGAAAATACATTACCGAATAGCTCGACGCCGCACCCACTTTTGTCATTCCTTTCGGAGATTACGATTACTTTACAATATAATGCACGTTTAAATCGACCTCGTGCCATTTTTTACAAAGTCACTAGTATCTCAAAAATGTAGTGGCCGTTTCAGACGTAGATGGCATAGAACTAAAGCTTGAACTCGAAGCTATTACGTAGATCTTCTAAAACGAGATTTAGTTGACTTTTCACTTAGTGCTCGTTGCATTAATGTAACTGAACTAGCATTCTAAACGTATTTGCATCCTTGCTAGGTTAATTGACTCCTTAAGGCAACCAACAAGGAGACATTTTTGGAAAATGTAAGAAACTGACCTTTAACTTATTCCCTGATACAGGATTCGTCCTAGAAAGCATTCCCTGCTAGCTTCTACTTTCCACGTGCAGCGGTTCCGAAGAAGAAAAATAGAATGAAAATACATTACCGAATAGCTCGACGCCACACCCATTTTCGTCATTCCTTTCGGTGATTACGACTACTTTACAATATAATGCACGTTTAAATCGACCTCGTGCCATTTTCTACAAAGTCACTTTTATCTCAAAAACGTAGTGGCCGTTTCAGATGTAGATGGCATAGAATTAAAGCTTGAACTTGAAGCTATTACGTAGATCCTCTAAAAAAAAATTTAGTTGACTTTTCACTTAGTGCTCGTTGCATTAATGTAACTGAACTAGCATTCTAAAGGTATTTGCATCTTTGCTAGGTTAATTGACTCCTTAACGCAACCAACAAAAAGAAATTTTTGGAAAATGTAAGAAACTGTCCTTTAACTTATTCCTTGATACAGGATTCGTCCTAGGAAGCATTCCCTGCTAGTTTCTACATTCCACGTGCAGCGGTTCCAAAGGAGAAAAATTGAAAAAAAATAGGTTAATTGACTCCTTAACGCAACCAACAAGGAGAAATTTTTGGAAAATGTAAGAAACTGTCCTTTAACTTACTCCTTGATACAGGATTCGTCCTAGGAAGCATTCCCTGCTAGCTTCTACTTTCCACGTGCAGCGGTTCTGAAGAAGAAAAATAGAAAGAAAATACATTACGGAATAGTTTGACGCCACACCCACTTTTGTCATTCCTTTCGGAGATTACGACTACTTTACAATATAATGCACGTATAAATTGACCTCGTGCCATTTTTTACAAAGTCACTTGTATCTCAAAAACGTAGTCACCGTTTCAGACGTAGATAGCATAGAACTAAAGCTTGAACTCGAAGCTATTACGTAGATCTTCCAAAACGAGATTTAGTTGACTTTTCACTTAGTGCTCGTTGCATTAATGTAACTGAACTAGCAATTTAAACGTATTTGCATCCTTGCTAGGTTAATTGACTCCTTAACGCAACCAACAAGGAGAAATTTTTGGAAAATGTAAGAAACTGTCCCTTAACTTATTCCTTGATACAGGATTCGTCCTAGGAAGCATTCCCTGCTAGCTTCTACTTTCCACGTGCAGCGGTTCTGAAGAAGAAAAATAGAAAAAAAATACATTACCGAATAGCTCGACGCCACACCCACTTTTGTCATCCCTTTCGGAGATAACGACTACTTTACAATATAATGCACGTGTAAATCGACCTTGTGCCATTTTTTACAAAGTCACTTGTGTCTCAAAAACGTAGTGGCCGTTTCAGACGTAGATGGCATAGAACTAAAGCTTGAACTCGAAGCTATTACGTAGATCTTCCAAGACGAGATTTAGTTGACTTTTCTACATTCCACGTGCAGCGGTTCCAAAGGAGAAAAATTGAAAGAAAATACATTACCGAATAGCTGGACGCCACACCCATTTTTGTCATTCCTTTCGGAGATTACGACTACTTTACAATATAATGCACGTTTAAATCGACTTCGTGCCATTTTTTACAAAGTCACTTGTATCTCAAAAACTTAGTGGCCGTTTCAGACGTAGATGGCATAGAACTAAAGCTTGAACTCGAAGCTATTACGTAGATCTTCCAAAACGAGATTTAGTTGACTTTTCACTTAGTGCTCGTTGCATTAATGTAACTGAACTAGCATTCTAAACGTATTTGCATCCTTGCTAGGTTAATTGACTCCTTAACGCAATCAACAAGGAGAAATTTTTGGAAAATGTAAGAAACTGTCCTTTAACTTATTCCTTGATACGTGATTCGTCCTAGGAAGCACTCCCTGCTAGTTTCTACATTCGACGTGCAGCGGTTTCGAAGGAGAAAAATTGAAAGAAAATACATTACCAAATAGCTCGACGCTACACCCATTTTTGTCATTCCTTTCGGAGATTACAACTACTTTACAATATAATGCACGTTTAAATCGACCTCGTGCCATTTTCTACAAAAGTCGCTTGTATCTCAAAAACGTAGTGGCCGTTTCAGACGTAGATGGCATAGAACTAAAGCTTAAACTCGAAGCTATTACGTAGATCTTCCAAAACGAGATTTAGTTGTCTTTTCACTTAGTGCTCGTTACATTAATGTAACTGAACTAGCATTATAAACGTATTTGCATGCTTGCTAGGTTAATAGACTCCTTAACGTAACCAACGAGGAGAAATTTTTAGAGAATGTAAGAAACTGTCCTTTAACTTATTCCTGGTACAGGACTCGTCCTAGGAAGCATTCCCTGCTAGTTTCTACATGCCACGTGCAGCGGTTCCGAAAGAGAAAAATTGAAGGAAAAGACATTACCGAATAGCTCAACGCCACACCCATTCTTGTCGCTCCTTTCGGATATTACGACTACTTTTCATTATAATGCACGTTTAAATCGATCTCGTGGCATCTTCTACAAAAACACTTGTGTCTCAAAAATGTGATGGCGGCTTCATACGTAGATGGCATAGAATAAAAACTTGAAACGGAAGCTATTACACAGATCTTCCAGAAAGAGGTTTAATTGACTTTTCACTTTGTGCTCGTTGAATTAATCCAGCTGAACTAGCATTCTAAACGTATGTGCATTTTTGGTAGGTCAATAGACTCTTTAAAGCAACCAATAAGGAAAAATTTTTGTAAAGTGTGAGAAACTGTTATCAGACTTGTTGTTGGTACAGGATTCGTCCCCAGTTGAATTTTCTGCTAGTTTCCAGACTTCACGTAAATCGATTCCAAAGAAAAAAAAATTGAAGGAAAAAGCGTTATCGAATACCTTAACGTCACATGTTCTTTGTCGTTTCGTTTGGAGATTACGACTACTCTACATTATAATGCACGTTTAGATCGACCTCGTGGCATCTTCTAGACAAACACTTGTATATCAAAAATTTAATGACGGCTTCGGACGTAGATAGCATAGAATTAACGCTTGAAATGGAGGCTATTACTTAGATCTTTCAGAAAGAGGTTTAATTGACTTTTCACTTTGTGCTCGTTTTATTTATCTAACTGAGCTAGCATTCTAAACTTGTGTGCATCCTTTCTAGGTTAATAGACTCTTTCACGCGGCCAACGAAAAGAAATTTTTGTAATATATGTGAAACTATCGTCAAACTTATTGCTGGTACAGGATTCGTCCTGAGTAGCATTCCCTGCTAGTTCCCACATTCCACGTGGAGCGGTTAGGAAGAAGAAAAAGTGGAAGGAAAATACATTATCGAATACCTCGACATCACACCCATTTTTGTCCCTCCTTTCGGAGATTACAACTACTATACATTATAATGCACGTTTAAATCGACTTGGTGCACCTACAGGAAAAAGCACTTGTATTTCAAAAACCTAGATAGGACTGCCTGAAATTTCAGTTGTTTCTGTTGATATTTGCGTTTAAGCAGGCTAAACTGTGCAAGTACGGTTGAAAGTAAGGTGCAAATGTATTTATGTAGCGGAGGTGGGCTTTCTGGCACAGGTTGTACAAAGAAACTTAGAAATGTTTGCGAGATAACTCAGTATAAAAGTTAATATTCTTGAAAACTACAAAAAATAAAAATTTTAGACTTTGAAGTTCAAGGTGTTATAGCTTGTTTGTAAATTGAATATTTATATAGGTGCTTCACGAACTTATTTATTGTTTTCTGAGGGTTTAAATCCTAAGCCTAGTGGATAGTTGATGTATTATATAATTTGAGCGGGAAAACTGGACCGGTAAGTCGACGAGTCGTCATAGCCTTCCTTTTTCGTAAGATTAGGACGATATTACGTTGTATTGTATGGTATACTCGACACAATAGGGAATGTCTTACATTTTGATTTGTATTGTCTTTTAGTTGATTACGACAACTTTATGTTGTGATGTACGTTTTGCTCGACTATTAGGAGGCCTTGAAATGTACAGAAGCGTCATTTTTGCAATCGCATGCGTGAAAGGATTTGGCGACATTACGAGATCTGACCCAATCCTCGACTGAATCACGTAGGAACAAAGAGCAGATAGACTAAACAATTCTTAATTATGTTGCAGTCTAGCACGGGGTAGCTTATTATGCGTCTTGATAACGTTCTGTTACATTCGTCGTTACGGCGAGCGCCTAGTTAATTTAATATCGAAGTAAAATTCCATTTATGTAAGTTCAGTTTTGTGAATTAGGCATAGTTCAACGATTAGCCTAATTGAGTGACTTTTTTGTGTCAGGTAAGTATGTAAACACATTTTAGTTCTGTAGTGAGCGCATGCATCATAATACGTATTCTACAGATACACCAGAAATGTTCAAAGTAATGAAACGGTGATTGTTGTGGCGAAAAATTGCCTTTTTACTCCTATTTTGCAGACACATGCGTTTTTCAATCGAGTTTCAAAATTTAATAGTTTTTAGTTAAAAGAATCAAGTTTAATGCATTTCTTTATAAAATGCTTCACTTTGATATCAAGCAGTTCCAAATCTAAGTTTTCATTAAAGTAAAGGGTGGTCTAGTTTAGTATAGCAATAGTTTCCCTCTTGATAGACCCTCGAAAAAATAATCCAGTACTTGTAATTTAATTTTTTTCAAAAATGTTTTCTAAAGTACGTACCGCTCCTCGAAGTTGGGCTTAAAAGGTCGTTGCTTTATCGGAACTCTCAAACTGTTGCCGCAATTTTGGCAAAATCTAGTTCAAATACTATTGAAATAGAGACACATTTGAAGGCAAAAAACCATCCCAGCCCACCCCCATTTCTGTATCTTCAATGATGTTCTCCGTTCCGAACATTAAGTAGTTGACCTTATACTGACTTATACTTATACGATCTTTTAGAGTCAACTTTGAAGGGCTCTACCTCCCCTAAGAAATGTTTTTGAAAAAATAAAATTATGAGTGTCGACTTATTTTCCGAGGCACTATCGACTGGTAAATTATTGCTATTATAAACTAGACCACTCTGTATATTCTAACGTTAGTTAAGAATGAGAAAGAAATGGCCAAAGACTTGTTGCTTCTTACGTATTGACCTTTGAAAAACTGTGCTGGAGAAGCTGTTCAGTGTCAAATTCAAGATAAGAATAGATCTTGTTGCCTATTGATTAAACTAAAACACAAACAAGAAGCAAAGCCTGTTGATTTGCCCAGCCTTGAAGACATTGACAATTTTATGAATTACCTCTTAAAAATTTCCGCCGAAAATTATAATATATTACAGAAAAAATTGGCCCCAAAGCATATAAGGACTTAACTAATGCTCTACTACTTCAGATTGTTGTCTTTAGTAGACGACGCCCAGGCGAAGTTTCTCGACTGCAGTTAGAAGACTTTCAATCTAGAAGGGAAGTCTCCAAAGACGATTATAAGCACATGTCACGCTTAGAGGCTTACCTAGCTGACACATTGGTTTGCGTTCGTGGGAAACGCCACCGTATACTGCATATTATTCTGAAGAAAACTGGACAAGTCGAGTAAGTATATGAAGGATGTATTCTCTAAATTAGAAGAAATTTTGATTTTTCATTTTTAGTAAAATAGAGCTGTTACTGCAATTCCGAGGTGATGCCCAAATTTTCAAAGATAACCCATTTCTTTTTGCTCGTGGCGGCGGGCAAAGTCATTATAATGTTTCTGAATTACTAAGACGGTATTCACAAAGATGTACGCTAATTAATCCTGACCAATTACGATGCACATTGCTGAGAAAGCAAGTTGCGACTTTATCGCAGTACCTTAACCTGACGGATGCAGAGGTGGAGCTACTAGCGCAAGGGATGGGGCATGATGTTTCTGTGCACAAAAAAGACTATAGACAACCGGAAGCTATGGGACAAATTATGAATTATGGACGTTTTCTCATGGCCGTTGCAGATAGTAACATCTAAAGATTTAAAGGCAAAAGCATTAGTGAACTTCAACTACATATACCAGAAGAGCAGGATAGCGACGACAATGATGACCTATCGTACAAAGGATCAGACAATGACAATGACATTGTTCAACCAGAGAAGTCAAGCTTACAAGGTGAGATGTTTCTATTTTCAACCAATTTTTCCTTTTTCTTTCAAAATAAGTTGTTTCGTCCTACAACATTATCTATCTTGCCTTGCCGAATATTGAGAAAGTATATTACGTTTATGCTAATGTTATTAAGCAGGAAACGAAAATGAAGTGGACAGAGTGCCTAGAGTAATACTAACAAATGAAGATCAGAACGTGGTTTCTAATGCTGCTTTGCTGGCTCCTCTTGAGCCTGACCGAAAATGTATCCGAGAAGGATTCAGAAAAAAGCGCCTGGCACCGTCACCGAGGAAGAAGTGTACACCTAAAAGGAAACGAACGCCAAGAAAACAAACTATCGACGAAATCCAGCAACAATTACGGTTTACTCCAAAGACAGGACAGCGGAAGACCCGAGCAATTTGGAGTCAGGAAGAAGAGCGACTAATGATAATGAAATTTGGTAACAATATAAGAATGAAAAAATTACCTAAAATGGAAAATATTGCAAAATTTATTAAATGTCACCCAAATTGTTTTAAGAACTGTATTCCGCGGCACATATACTCCTTTCTGCAATACAGAATTAAAAAAGATTGTTAGATTTTAGCAATTAGATTTTTTCTAATATTTTTGTTTTGTGTCTAGTTGCAGGAAATAAATATGTTTGACGGAGCAATTAATTTTTTGTTGTTGCCCATATTCACATGTAGATTAATACCGGGTGATTCAGGCGACGCGGACCATAGGGATTTAACATGGGAAATCAGAAAACTGCAATTTCCTGCTCCCCATATTAATTTATTAAAAAATATGTAATTTCATCTCATAGAGCATACTTTTCTGCTTACGTGAAGGTGTAAGTGCATGTAATTACTTTAACGGATAATGAGAAAAATCATTTTAATTAATTTCAAGGGCAGCAGTGTCCTTTTAAACCCTGCCATTCAATGCCAGGCAAAGGCCGTATCGTAGTCGTATGGTTACGACTTTGATTTGCAAAATCAGTAATCCAAATTGCAAAGGTTCAATTCCCGTTTGATACATCATACTTTTTTTTCTGGGAACAAGTTTTTTTTAACGAAGTTTATTAACATTTAAAATTTAGTTTATTGTTATTATTCAAAAAAAGAATTTATTATCAATAATGACTAAATTAGGGGTGGTAGTTAATTGTCGATGGAAAGACTAGCAGTTTAATCCTCAATAAATTACACGTTAATGCTGTTTATTAATTAGAAATGATGAAAAAGCAAAGAATTATGAATAAGTTTGATCGTAGATAGAAAGTTCTTAAAAAAAATTTTTTTTCAAAAGGTGGATTTGAACCCCGACCCCCGAGTTTTAAAACAACATAATTTCCGTGCGGCTACGAAGCACTTGATTTTTTTTGGAAAATGGAGCGCATCACAACTTAAGCCTTGATTTTTCAAATTATTTTTAATAAATAAAACTTATTTTCTTAATTATCCTTTAAATTAGTCACATGAATTGCACCATCACGTGAGCAGAAAAATAGCCTTTACTAGATACAATATTATTTTTTTAAACAAGTTGAAATGGGGAGCAGGAAATTACAATTTTATGATTTCCCATGTTAAATCCCTATGGTCCGGGTCGTCTGAATCACCCGGTATATTTAACATTTATTTGGTTTGCTAAACAGCTATAATATTGTACTCACTTCACTGCAATTCAATCGACCATCATATTGGGAATTTTAATTTATAAAACTAATTAAATGGACATTAGATATTAGAAGTCTACTTATTTATTAGCAATTTTGTGAAGCTCATTTCTTCTTCTAAAGGTCAAAAATATGTTCGAGTCATCATCACGTAACTTAAGGTAATCTTAAATTAACATTAGAACATAATTAAGCAAACAAAATGAAAACTACATTACCGGCTACATATGTCGACATCTGTGAAGTATTTATACAGGTATCTTGCAGATAAGCTGGTCGACAAATACATACAGCGAGCATAATCTTTTTTAAGATGGCATCATTATTATTGTCGCGTTAAACTTACATGCGCAATAATTATTATTATCTGTTCATGTTTATAGTTTGTTTCGTTTGTTCTGGAATAAAGCCGTAAGGGCCCATAGGTTAACACACAAAATTCAAATTTCTTTGATCATGTGAGTCAAAATATGGAGATAGGAACTCAAAGAATAGTAGTAGATGAACAATCTGTTGTGACAATACAGGAGCAGTTTTATAGATTCAACGTATTTAACCGTCATGATGACAATCTCATATGCATACTGTAGTGATTCGTGCCCCCAAATACTCAAAGATAAAAAAATTGGAGTTTTTTATTTTAATTTCAATCAATGTAATTGCGAACACAATACACTTACCGTCGATCAAGGGGGTACTTTTGGTCAAAGCTGGCTGGCTCTCGGCTGGATCTAAGAAAAATAATGGACCTCTACGTTGTGTTTAATTAAGACAGTTCGCCTGAAAATGGGGTAAACTGTGCTCCCTAATCTTTAGACAAATTTATATTACTTAGTGACCAAATTCGGATTCAGAGTAGTGCCGTACTAATGGGTACGGAAAAATACACAATCATCAGAAGAACAAATTTATTAACTAAATTGACATGGTGGAAGTTTGTTGTTCGTGACAATCCGCGAGTGCTTAGTCTAACGAACATACATGCGGAGCGTTACTTTTGGTTCATTTCGCCTAGATAGACGGGTACAGATTTGGTTACAGATGGTATGAGCTCGTTCAGATATGGCGTATAAGAAAAATATGACGTAATCATATAGCTGCAATTTTTATTCTAACATAGGTCATAGCAAACGGTGTGGTGATAGATTCTGGTGATCAAAAAAGACGAATACATCGACGATATGTGGTAGAAGAGAAAAGTTCAATGTCTGAAGGAAATTTCATAGATGTTGGAGAGATTAATTAGTCGACGATTACCTAAAATTGGAAGGAGGTTTTGGATAAGAGAGGGATAACCGTTGGGTGTGCTTTATCTTGAATTCACAACAGAGAAAATAAAATTAGAAATTGTTTACGTTATGCTGGTTAACTGATAATTAGGGCTCGGCTCTATTCATGCCACTAACTACGCCGCCGCTCGCTGCTTGCCAACTATTCTAAATACTGCCTTGCACCTTGGAAATGAGTTGCCCAAATTAATTGTAAATTCAGTCAAATTACCACCTATGGTCGAGTCGTCAAAATTTGGTGCCTAAACTTCCCTGGCGCTTAGCTAAGATTCCCTCGCGTCGCGGTAGCCGGTCCCCGGGTAACAGAAGGTAATTTAGCGACCCGTTATGCCTTTCTTGCTCCATCGATGGCAGTTAATTAATTTTTATTATTTATTTAGGGAAGGGTTGGTTTTTTTGGGATAACTGCATTTTACCTATCCCCTTGGGGCATCAGTAATAAAAATGTTTAGGCTTAAGCCAGGGTCTCGGACCTCTTTATTCCCTCGATGGACACAACTTCGTAATAGTCGGAAAACTCCCCTGGAAAACACCGGTAGACACGAATATCTTGCTCGAATTCCCCGAACGAAATTTATCCGACCATGGGAAATGGTTAAATGGAAGGAGGGAGCGCAGAACTGTATTAAAGAAATAAAACGAGACTTGATCGTCTTGCTGAGATCGCTGAAAGGGTTTCCACCACAGTTTTCTACTGTTGGGTGAGAACTTGATAATGATTCAACTTGACGTGACGAAGTCACGTTGGACAAGAAGAATTTAAGAATTAGAAGCTTGCTCGTAAGCAAAACCTGACGGCTTTGGGGGAGTTATTTCCACATTTGTTAAATCACCTTTGCTACAACCGTATGTTCTAATTATGGACTAACCTGGATCTTCGCACCGGAAGAGACATGCTGCGGCTAGAAATGGGAGTGCCACCTGGTAATCCAAAAAGGGGTTGGTCAACCACTTTCAACACAATCACAGGCACTTAGTTCGGACGCGGCTTTTCGGATTTTTTAATATAATTGAACTTGAAGAAACACCGAGCGAAACACAAAAATGAATATAAACTGAACGGAAATTAATAAAAGCAAAACGGAATTTAATTGAGACGGCGAAAAGCACAAACTCGAAAATTCGGAAGATTCACGGGACGCCGTTCGATAAAATCAATACCGACAGTCGTGAGCTCGGAAGTTCGGATCTGAAATCCCGGTCCTGTTCTCAGGGCGCGCTTATAACTGGGACGGGGTTGGAATGCGTTGGTGGTGGTACCCTTGGAAATTGACCCTTAAGGAGACTCGTAATCGAGGTTGATCTTAGAAGCTTTGATTAGCGTGATTTACCTAATTACCGCGTAATTAACGAAGGTACTCCTGGAAGAGAGTACTAGATTTACCAAGAAACCATGAACATGAGAAATTTTTGAGTTTCTTAAGAACCAATTAAAGTCAACGCTCCTTAATTAATTTAATTCCGGAAATTACTGGAGTAGAACTTCCGAAAGTTGTTGGTCGGTTTTAAAAGGGGTCTTGCTCTTAGTGGCGGTGGTTTTGCTGTATTTAAGGGAAATTTAATGTACTTTCTGATAAAATTAAACTAATTTATTGTACGGTAAAATGAAGCAACTTTAGCGCTGCTGGTTGGGTTTTCGTTCCCGCTTGCGTACTTTCGGGGTTTCGAGTACCGAAACGACCGGTAGCGCCCTACAATTTGGGGTTGGTCTGTCGTAATAGAGATGTCGCCAGTGGTACTGAATTGAAGGGCAGTAACAAATTTACGTCAATAATAACAACCCTTCGGTAATTCCTTCTTCCAGTTACAAGTATTATCATTACCTAAATTGTTAGTAACTCCCGGAAAGATAAACCAATCGAATTTCATATTTTTGAACCTGGATAAGACTTGCATTTGTGATAATTCAAGAGGGTGAAGGTTCCCATTCCTTTGTTGCCCGTTTTTCGATTGCGTTACCTTTTTGGGGATGAAATTATGATAAAATACAAGTATCTTGGTACTTTGACGACGGGTGTCAAAACCATATCCGACAATAGGCGATCGCGATGGTGGTACATGCTTTATGCTAAGTTATCAACGTGGTTAGTTTAGATTAAACAATTTCGATAATTAAACTTCTTTGTTAAGTCGCTCGTTTTTCGCGTTTCTTTGTTCCTCCGCGAGATTTATGTTAGTTTCGTGCAGATGGTCTAGTTCTTGGAAGAAATTAGTTCGGCATTCTTAGAGCAGGTCCTATTGACGCACATGTGTGCTAAATGGCCCTCGAGTACCGGCAGAAGGCACCCCGCTAGCGGTCCAACTTTCGCCGGTTGAAAGGATGATAGCTTTATGACTTCCCGGGTTGACTTTTAGGGTGATTCGGACATTATGTTTAATTATCGAGCTGTTTTCACACGGATTTCTAAGTCTAAATTAGAAATAGCCGCTGCCGTTGTTACATCTGGAAACACTAAACTGTTTCCGGGCATTTATTAACTATTTTCAAAGACCGACCGGGCTGGAATTTCGTAATGTCTTTTGTGAATGTTGTTTTGTCCCACACTTAAATAAAAAAAAATATTTTTCTGCAACTCACTGCAATACAAATGAAGTATTTGATAGGAATTTTGAAAAGTCCGTATTAAATGCATTAGCAATATGAGAAGAAGCACTTAATAGTTTAATTAATATAATCGATACAACAGATTTCTATAAACCAATAAAAGAACGGAAATTAAAATCGTTGGACATTTTAGTGCCTAAAGTAAAAAAATATGACAACGTTAAGGAATCACAAGGAGGGCAAAAATTTCTGCAACAAATATTTGCAGCAAAAGAAATGGGGAGAGATATATAAATCATAGCAGAATTTTTAAATACTCCTTCAACTAAAAGCGTACTTGGAAATATAATACAAACAGTTTGTGCTCCTGTAAACATTTTATCACAATTATCTTCTCATATCTGTTATATTTTTGATGCCATGTCTGTCGTACAGAGTTTAGGAAAGTTTGCAAAAGCTTAAACTTTTGCAGAATACCTTAACATATTCAATAAAATTATATTTAGAAACAGGTATATTTCACAGAGGATAGATGTAGTTTTTGATCATTACTTAGAAAACTATTAAGAATTCCACGCGCATTAAAAGAGGCTCCGGAAGGGCTATTAACCACTCCCACAAAAATTTCACTTGTTCACCAATTCTATTTTTAATAAAAAATAGTTGACAAATTTTTTGTCTAAGCATCTATTTGAATATTGGAAATCCGCTAACTTGGAGCTTGTTACAAGCGGGGGATTCTAACATATTCTTGAATATAAAAGTAATTTTTAACTTGTAGAAAAATTATTAAATTTTGATTATGAAAAGGCAGATATAAGAATGCTGTTACACATATTACCTGCAAGGAGAGCTGGATACACTAGATGCATTATAGACTGCAAGGCACTGATGTCTTAGATTTTCTTTCCTACTTTAATGATCAATTAACAAAAGAAGTTTAGATGAAAACTAACACACAAAATTGTTTTAAATTTATTCCCGTACACGAGGTTAATATGGATATTTCTCTTTTAAAAAATTTACCTGCATTTTATGTTTTGATTGGATGTGACACCACTAGTCAATTTAATGGACTAAGAAGGAAACTGTGCTGGAGGGTTTATGTCCGGTATTACAAATCACTTGATGGAATTGGTATTATAGAACTTGATGATAAATTATTTAATAAAATGCACAATTTTGTCCTTAAATTATACACAAATAATAGCGATGTTGTATCTGTGAATGATCTAAGATCAATACTCGCAATCTCAAACACCATAGATAAGTTACCTCCTACAGAAAACAATTGAAAGCAACACTGTTTGAGGGCATATTACCAAACAAAAGTGTGGATAAATAGCTAAGAACTAAAACCCAAATTGCCAAATATACTTGAGTATGAGTGGATGTATAATGAAAAGGATGAGATCTTGCCTATTTTGCAAACACAAGCAGCCTATCCAGAAAATTTAACAGTTTTAACAACTTGTCGATTCGAAAAAGGTAATCCCCGAACCCCAATTTATAAGCATGGGTCATTAGAACATGTAACTTATATTACAGATTGTTTATGTAAATTTTGTACTTACAAAAAGAACAATGTTGTATGTATTGGTTCCTGTTTTTGTATGGGACAGAAGTCGTGCAAAACTAGTAATAGAAGGGTCGCACATAGTGACACAATAAATATTTTATTAGAAGGGAATTCCGAAAGTGACTTCTGTGTAAGTTAATTATTAATGCATTATAATAATAGACGGATAACGCAAATTTTTATATTACAGATGTTTACCACGCATTTTGCAAACTGTAATTTTTTTACCGTTTACGGATATAATCAATTTAACATTAATCATTACTATTTGGTTTATAATAATAATTAAAACGTGTTTTAGTTAAAAATATTGGAAGTTCTATTCAGAGCATAGGTCTTTACAAGTGAGGTGGGGACTTGCGGAGAACCTAAGTTGGAGTGGGGACGCGAGGGCCATGCAGCGAAAGGCCGCACGAAGTGCTCGGGCCATTTTGATGTTACTCTACATTTATATTAATATCTTGTTAAATATGTCCCCAAAAAATCTAATTCAAAAACAATCGTGATCCAGATTGAATTCTACATATTTTATTAAAATTAAATTTTTTACTTCGCGCAATAGGAACTGAGATAACAGCGTGTAAAGCAAAAAGTGGGCCAAAAATATCAAATTCTTGACCGATACCGAACTGAGAAAACGGCGTTTTAAAATCTCTTCCGAAATAAAGTCAACGGCGTTTCAATGTTAGCTGCAAAACAGTGTCTCAAACTTTAATATTTTAAAAATAGAACGTATACAGAGAAAATTTTGGTTTTTGGACACCTTATACTCGATATTGTAGCTTTCTCGTGATACCATTAGTTTGAATTTTGCAATTTGTGTCCGCACGCACTGTACGATTCTCGTACGACTTATGGATCTAAAATCCACAGGACATAAGCAACAAATCTGGCTAGTTCATATATTTTTATCTCAAGGTGTCCACAGAATCGCTTATAACGCATCTTTTCTCAGCGCGAACACTATACTATTGGTATATACCACAAAATTCTCGACAGTCACATTATTGGCTACCTCTGGCACAGGCGCAGACATAGAAAGAAGTGGCGTAGCATGGCAAGGGACACCTAGCTACGCCGTTCCGTTACACATTTAAAAAAATAGCCAAATCCGTTCTCAAGTGATGTGCTAGTGATTCACGATTATTCTAAAATGACCGCAATTTCTTATTTGAAAATGTTTGAGATGCTTTTCAACAAAGCACGTACCCAGATTAATTGTTTCATAGTGATTGTTTGTAATTTTGCGCAAATTTGGCATATTTGCATGAAAAATACTACATATACATACATGAATTTAATTTTTGAAGGGGGCTACCTAGTTGCAATGTTTATTTTTTTTGAGCAAGCTTCACATAAAAATCAATTTTAATATTTCTGCGGTTTATACCTATCTATCCTTCCAGTCTCTTCAACTCTTAAATAATAAATTTTAGCATGAAAAGTAAGCAAAACAATCAAATGATATGGTAAGATTAGTGAATCAGCAGGAGTTTGACTTTATGCATTAAAGATTGAAGATTGAATATAAAAACGAAATTTATTTACGAGCGGAATTAAGTTTTAAAACAAAAAATGAATTGCGCGAATATCAAAACTATCTTGCTTTTGTTTCTAGTATGTTCCAAATGAGCAGGATGAAGTGGGACTTTCCCACTTCAAATTAGTCCGCGTACTGGGAAGGGGCAGTTTCGGAACTGTTTTCCTTGGTCGGAAAATTGTAGGGACAGACAGCGGTTCCCTATATGCTGTAAAGATCCAAAAAAAACCGCCGACAGAAGAAAAGTGTCACCGTAGCAGAAGAGAGCGTGACATATTAGCGCAACTGGAACACCACTTCGTGGTAAAAATGTACTACGCGTTCCACACCATTAACAAAATAGTTTTAATTTTGGATTTCTATGGAGGGGGAACCTTATTGTCACTGTTTCAAAAAGTGGTTAGTTAATTTTTTATTATGGTATTTGACTGTTTGATAATATTTAATTTTTCAGAGAAAGTTCACAGAAGCGAATGCGGCATTTTATTTAGCCGAAATATCATTAGGCTTGAGCTACTTACACTCTCTAAAAGTTGTGTACAGGGATTTGAAGCCCTCAAACGTGCTACTCAGTACAAATGGACACATAGCTTTAGCAGATTTTGGAACTGCGAAATTACTTTACCATGAAAACCACACTTACAGCTTCACCGGAACGGTTAGTAATTTTTTACACAGTAAAGTATATATGTAATAACTTTGAGATTGATATTGTAGCTTAATTACATGGCGCCTGAGGTAATTGAAAAAACAGGACATTCATTTAGTGCTGACTGGTGGTCCTTTGGAGTCATCATGTTTCAAATGTTGACGGAGAGGTCTCCGTTCCGAGGAACCAATAGAAACGAAATTATGTCGAAAATAATAAATGCACAATTAATAATGCCGACAAATTTAAATGTACAAGCAGGAAACTTGCTGCGGGTTCTTTTCCGTCGAATCCCTGCAAATAGACTGGGAGCTGGTCCTGGGGGTATTGAGGTGAGTTAAACACTAGAGTTTTGTTATTTGTTGTTATTAAACTGAAAAATTGTTTTTCAAAAAAGTAACCGGTGAGTTGGATCAATTTAGTAAGGCACATAATATTCATAAAGTGTTTATATTTTTAGTAAGAGTTAACGCATCTAAATTAGAATTTGCAGTTGTTACAATATTCACAACGTGGTAGAATAGAATTTATTTTAGCAAGAGCCATATGTACTTCGGGGTATGTTTATCATTGGCTGAATTGTAAAATGTACTTCAATAGTTGACACTGGCTGATAAAATCTTCAAAGACGTCTACTACAGCTTTTGGCAAAACTCTTGAAGCACAGAACATTTATTAACTTAGCGCGTACAAACTGCATTAGTGCGCATGTCGACTTGACTTTGTTTTTCTTTGCTAACGTGCTAAGTGTTTTTTTTTGTACTAGGATTTAAAAAATCATGAGTTTTTCACAAGTATCAACTTCGATGATCTTCTTGCCGAAAGATTCCACCTTCCTTCCAGCCAGCGGTTTGCTCAACAGATGATGTCTATTCTGATCCAGAGTTACCTTACCAACTGTCTGTATATTCTCATGAAGCAACTGAAACTGCCATTAATAATGACGTTTTTGACGGGTAAACTTGGAAATTGACTAATTTTGCATGTGCTAATTAAATTAATCGCAGATTTAGTTTTGTTGCTCTTTGGTTGCAGGAAAATGATCAGATAAAGCCCGAGGCGACTTTAAATTCAAGGATGCCTTCTTCGCACCTACCTCATAGTCTAGCTCAAATTCCTAAGGAGCCATATCCAGAATACATCGGCCGTCCGTCTAAAGGCAACCACGGCGGTGACATACAAGTGCGAAGAGTCTTCTCTTCGAGTGCTACAATCGGGACCAGCCGCTATGACAAAAGAGGCCAGGGCACGATACCACAACAAAGAGTTAAACAGAGTCCAGAAGGATTCATAATGTTTAGTAAATTATTAAATTACATTGTTCACTATTATTTAAGTTAAGTACCGAACGGATATTTATTTATTGGTACCTATGCGTAAATATCATTACACATTCTTCTCTTTTTTTAAGTCTAGCTTTAATATTAAGTTTTCACGTTATGCAACGAACATTTTATTTGAAAATATTGTCTTCGCAATAATGCATTCACAGCATCTTTTCTAAACCATAATTTTTTTGCTAAGAATCACTGTTAGGTATAATATTATTTTAAGTTTATTTGTTGTAGCTATATTATTGTACAATTCTGTGATTAAAGCGAAAAGTTATATTTGTCACTAGAATATTGTTTTTTCTATTTATATTTACCACACCAGGATTTTTGAATGATTTAAGAATGTACATCGATGCGTAAGTGAGCAAATCAGTTTTTAGTATGAATGTAATAAAGTGTACAGTTGACACATTTGTTGTTAGTCAAGGTGTCGTCTTATTTATATGAATATTGTATATCAATGTTACAATAAATTATTGTGATAAGAATCTCCATTTTGTAATTCCCACAGTAAAAACCCTTCTCCTAAACACATTTGCAATGTTAAATAATTGAAGATATTTTGTGTTGTCCAGTACAAAATTATAAGTTAGTGAACCATAAGCAGATCCAGTAATTACATACAATTCGATTAATATGCGATGTTATGTTATTCATTCACAAATCAATAAATTATAAACAACGTTTGCATTAGGTGTTCATCTCCTTAATTTCTTCTTACTTCTTACTTGTTGCTTTGAATAAAAATAATTTGATACTATTTGGTTGAAGTGGTTGCCACTTTCATATTTCATATTTTTCAAAATCGGAATTTTCCTAACCCGCCAACCTTGAACCAAATAGTTTCTTAGACACAACAATTTTATTTACAGTTATTAATTATGTACCAATAATCTTAATAATGGTGATAGTTAGTGGTGGAAATTTAAATTTTGTGTCCCTACGCGATAATCAATTTAGACCCCTTAAACCTCTCCAATTATCTTATTAATATACAAAATCGTAAAAATCTAAAATTAAGTTAATACTTTCCAATTGTGCATTTTTTTCATTATGATATCGGTTAATTCTAATTTTGAAATATCTTTAGCTTCCATGGCCAAAAAATAAAAGCACTACCTCGTTCTTCTATCATTATCCTTGTCATATAATTTTAGAATCAAAAACAGTCCTTCCGAAGTTGCGGTAATAGCTGGAAGTGTTAAGGTGGATGTCAGTGGCGGCTCGTGGTTAAATAAGATGGGAGGGCAACCTTTAGGACAAACTTATAAGAATCTAATAACAATTGATACCCTAGTGAACTGATTTGAGACTTATTGATTTATATTTTACGATCAATTTTAGTAAGTTTCTAGATCACCTTTGAAGAAACCACTATCAATCCGTTGACCTATAAAGAAGATCTCGCCAGTAGCCCTACTCCCAACAAAAAAACCAGAAAATGATTTTTACACTAAATTAACCCTATTAATGTAAAATTGGAATATAAAAGCGAGCTTTTTTTGAAAGAAAGAATTTTTGATCTAAAACAGATATTTACTTAAAAGTCTTATAGATAAAGTCTACTCGTCTATTTATTTGAGTTAAAAAATGACTAATAACCAGATAATTAAAATCGTCTGTGGACTTAATAAGTTCACGTTCAATAGAGCATGTAGCTAGCGCGCAAAGGCTATCTTAGCCCATAGTATTTCAGGAGAAAGTTTTTAGTCTCTTTAAAGTTGAAAAGTAACGTTTGCTTTCGGCTGTTGTCGTCGGAATTGTACTTCTTATCAATTTGACAGTTTTATGGAAATCATTTTGAAAATTATTGTCTAAAAGAAATTGAAGAATGTGAAGAGCTCCATTGGCTTGACAAAAATATTCCTTTTATGGTTATTGATTCATGTTTTCATAAAAGAAAATCTAACTTAAAAAATGTAACTGCAGTATTAAAAAAATGCTCCGGAGAGTTTACAGCAAAATCTTTCAAAGAGCTCGCCTCAAAGAGTAAAGAAACTTCCAAATGATTATTAACACAAAGTCTATCTGTAATATTTGTAATAATAACATCACATATTTCTTTGGCCATTTGCATGTTTCTGTCTACATATCGAGTTCGCTTTGTAGCTGCGGGTTTTGATTTATCATCTGCATTATAATAATCATGATCAACCTCAATTCTAATATTCTGCACGGCATGTATTTTTGAATTTTGACACTATCTAACTGGTGTACTTGTTTGTTGTTTATAGAGAATATCACTGTTTGGTGAAATTTTATTAAAGAAAAATAAAAAATTGAATTCTTGATGTTTCAAACAATTTATTAAGCTGGTTGACTGCTGAATGGTTAGTTTATTATTTTCATTATCAATAATGAACTTAAGACCGTGCAAACAACTCTGGAGTTAAAATTCCAGCAAGTATTTAATCTGCGTGGCAGCCTTGTCATAACTATATTATCAAGAATTTGTATTCGTTGGGGTGATCTAGAGAAAAATGTTAAAAAGCAGAAACATTTGCAAAAAATACTCGAACTTCCTTACCTTGAGTGGCTGCTCTTTCTAGAATTAAATTTAATTGATGGGCATAACAATGAATGAAAATGGCTCTTTTGTAAACTAAACTGACTTTGACTTGTTCTCCATTATTTCGGCCATTCATAACAGCAGCCTCATCATAACTTTTAGCTATTAGCTTTTATGAGATTTGTTTATCTTAATTTTATTTAATTCAGCAAAAATTACGTTAGTTATGTCATTAATAAACATACAAAGCAATAAAATAAATTGGTGACACCACATAGCTAATTTGCATTTTGGTACATATGTATATTGAATTATCCTACCACATCTTTACCCTTCACCACATGTTGTTTTAGGATCTGAAAATTAGGCGGAAATGAACCCAACTTTTTAATTTTCTGACAATCCTCGAAATTTAATCTCTTTAAACATTTGATTGTTTATTAGAATAACGTTGGAAACCATCAAGTTCCACTTTATTACTTTGAAAAAAAATGATTCTCGTACATCATGTACAATTTAAAAAAATTTACCAAGTTGCTTGCTTATTTCTTTTGACAGTGCTAAATTTTGTTAAATATAATATTTAGTACTTTTCGTAACATTCTACAGGAACTCCTTATTTTGGAAAGTCATTTGCTGTCTGCCTCATAAATTTTACCCCCTCTTGTAATTGTAAAATTTTAACATCAATATTAATATGCTAAATTGTTGTTTTTATTTGATTGTTCTCTTCCTACATGTTCTTTTTTCTAGCAGTTCTTCACTTTTGCTTTTCTTCTTTTCAAGTCAGTCAACAAACGTTCTATCGATATGCTTGATAACATTTAACTTTCCCAAGAGAATTTCCAAGAAAATATTCGACATTCAAGAAATGTCAAATTTGTCAACTCCATGACCATTAGATATTTTGATTGTACCTGTAACATCAACAAACCCATAATGGGGGGCATGATGGTACACGAGGTGGTATGCGCACATGTTCATCAATACGTCCTAAGTTATATAATTACACAAGTCGCGTCGAGGTGAATATTTATTTGAACATTTGCCCTCAATGACTAATTTAAGTTCATACAGTGTATGTTCGGAAACAAAACTGAGTCTTGGCATATACTGCAGTGAGTCGCAGAAAAATATTTTTTTTTATCCAAGTGCGGGACAAACAACATTCACAAAAGACATTACGAAATTCCAACCCGCTCGGTCTTTGAAAATAGTTAAGAAATGCCCGGAAACAGTTTAGTATTTCCAGATGTAACAACGGCAGCGGCTATTTGTAATTTAGACTTAGGAATTCGTGTGAAAACAGCTCGATAATTAAACATAATGTCCGAACCACCCTAAAAGTCAACCCGGGAAGTCATAAAGCTATCATCCTTTCAACCGGCGAAAGTTGGGCCGCTAGCGGGGTGCCTTCTGCCGGTACTCGAGGGCCATTTAGCACACATGTGCGTCAATAGGACCTGCTCTAAGAATGCCGAACTAATTTCTTCCAAGAACTAGACCGTCTGCACGAAACTAACATAAATCTCGCGGAGGAACAAAGAAACGCGAAAAACGAGCGAATTAACAAAGAAGTTTAATTATCGAAACTGTTTAATCTAAACTAACCACGTAGATAACTTAGCATAAAGCATGTACCACCATCGCGATCGCCTATTGTCGGATATGGTTTTGACACCCGTCGTCAAAGTACCAAGATACTTGTAATTTATCATAATTTCATCCCTAGAAAGGTAACGCAATCGAAAAACGGGCAACAAAGGAATGGGAACCTTCACCCTCTTGAATCATCATAAATGCAATTCTTCTCCACGGTCAAAAACATAAAATTCGATTGGTTTATCTGTCCAGGAGTTACTAACAATTTAGGTAATGATAATACTTGTAACTGGAAGAAGGAATTACCGAAGGGTTGTTATTATTGACGTAAATTTGTTACTGCCCTTCAATTCAGTACCACTGGCGACATCTCTATCACGACAGACCAAACCCAAATTGTAGGGCGCTACCGGCCGTTTCGGTACTCGAGACCCGAAAGTACGCAAGCGGGAACGAAAACCCAACCAACAGCGCTAAAGTTGCCTCATTTTACCGTACAATAAATTAGTTTAATTTTATCAGAAAGTACACTAAATTTCCTTAAATACAGCAAAACCACCGCCACTAAGAGCAAAACCCTTTTTAAAACCGACCAACAACTTTCGGTAGTTCTACTCCAGTAATTTCAGGAATTAAATTAATTAAGGAGCGTTGACTTTAATTGGTTCTAAAGAAACTCTAAAATTTCTCATGTTTATGGTTTCTTGGTAAATCTAGTACTCTCTTCTAGGAGTACCTTCGCTAATTACACGGTAATTAGGTAAATCACGCTAATCAAAGCTTCCAAGACCAACCACGATTACGAGGCTCCTTAAGGGTCAATTTCCAAAGGTACCACCACCAACGCGTTCCAACCCCGTCCCAGTTATAAGCGTGCCCTGAGAGCAGGACCGGGATTCAGATCCGAACTTCCGAGCTCACGACAGTCGGTATTTATTTTATCGAACGGCGTCCCGTGAATCTCCCGAATTTTCGAGTTTGTGCTTTTCGCCGTCTCAATTAAATTCCGTTTTGCTTTTATTAATTTCCGTTCAGTTTATATTCATTTTTGTGTTTCGCTCGGTGTTTCTTCAAGTTCAATTATATTTAAAATCCGGAAAGCCGCGTCCGAACTAAGTGCCTGTGATTGTGTTGAAAGTGGTTGATCAACCTTTTTTGGATTACCAGGTGGCACTCCCATTTCTAGCAGCAGCATGTCTTTTCCGGTGCCAAGATCCAGGTTAGTCCATAATTAGAACATACGGTTGTAGCAAAGGTGATTTAACAAACGTGGAAATAACTCCCCCAAAGCCGTCAGGTTTTGCTTACGAGCAAGCTTCTAATTTTTAAATTCTTCTTGTCCAACGTGACTTCGTCACGTCAAGTTGAATCATTATCAAGTTCTCACCCAACAGTAGAAAACTGTGGTGTAAACTCTTTCAGCGATCTCAGCAAGACGATCAAGTCTCGTTTTATTTCTTTAATACAGTTCTGCTCTCCCTCCTACCATTTAACCATTTCCCATGGTCGGATAAATTTCGTTCGGGGAATTCGAGCAAGACCTTCGTGTCTACCGGTGTTTTCCGACTATTACGAAGTTGTGTCCATCGAGGGAATAAAGAGGTCCGAGACCCTGGCTTAAGCCTAAACATTTTTATTACTGATGCCCCAAGGGGATAGGTAAAATGCAGTTATCCCTAAAAAACCAACCCTTCCCTAAATAAATAATAAAAATTAATTAACTGCCATCGATGGAGCAAGAAAGGCATAACGGGTCGCTAAATTACCTTCTGTTACAAGGGGACCGGCTACCGCGACGCGAGGGAATCTTAGCTAAGCGCCAGGGAAGTTTAAGCACCAAATTTTGACGACTCGACCATAGGTGGTAATTTGACTGAATTTACAATTAATTTGGGCAACTCATTTCCAAGGTGCAAGGCAGTATTTAGAATAGTTGGCAAGCAGTGAGCGGCGGCGTAGTTAGTGGCATGAATAGAGCCGAGCCCTAGTTATCAGTTAACCAGCATAACGTAAACAATTTCTAATTTTACTTTTTCTGTTGTGAATTCAAGATAACGTCCACCCAACGGTCATCCCTTTCTTATCCAAAGCCTCCTTCCAATTTTAGGTAATCGTCGACTAATTAATCTCTCCAACATCTATGAAATTTTCTTCAAACATTGAACTTTTCTCTTCTACCACATATCGTCGATGTACTCGCCCTTTTGATCATCAGAATCTATCACCACACCGTTTGCTATGACCTATGTTAGAATAAAAATTGCAGCTATATGATTACGTCATGTTTTCCTCATACGCCATATCTGAACGAGCTCATACCATCTGTAACCAAATCTGTACCCGTCTAGCTAGGTGAAATGAACCAAAAGTAACGCTCCGCATGTATGTTCGTTAGACTAAGCACTCGCGGATTGTCACGAACCACAAACTTCCACCATGTCAATTTAGCTAATAAATTTGTTCTTTTGATGATTGTGTATTTTTCCGTACCCATTAGTACGGCACTACTCTGAATCCGAATTTGGTCACTAAGAAATACGAATTTGTCTAAAGATTAGGGAGCACAGTTTACTCCCATTTTCAGGCGAATTGTCTTAATTAAAACACAACGTAGAGGTCCATAATTTTTCTTAGATCCAGCCGAGAACCAGCCAGCTTTGAGTAAAAGTACCCCCTTTATCGACGGTAAGTGTATTGTGTTCGCAATTACATTGATTGAAATTAAAATAAAAAAACTCCAATTTTTTTTATCTTTGAGTATTTGGGGGCACGAATCACTACAATACTGATAAAATATTATTGAACATTTTGAAATAAAAAGATCGAAAGATACATAAAGAAAAATATCGCTAAAGCAGCAACAATTTTTCTTAAAAGTATTAACAGTTGTACAGGACGTTGTAAATTTAAAATTATTATAAAACTTTCTAGAAGCTTCTTTTAAACTTGAAAGAGACAAAATTAGAAAGTAGAAAATATCATTTAGGGAAAATATTAAGCCTAAGCGAAATTGACAGTTCTCTTGAGAATTCTAAATGGAAAATTCTTACAAAAGCTTGCAATAACTTTCCAAAATCGAAGTAAGTTAATTAGAAAATTATGCCAGAAATAATCCAAACTATTATTAAAAGTAAAAAATAATATGTGAGGGTATGAATTTAAAAATGTATTAGGTAAGAGTATGAAGTTTTTGTTGAAGAAAAATTTTCAACAAACAATCGATTTTCTTAAAAGTATTAATTGATGTATCAGAAGTAGATAATTTAAAATGTTTAGAGATGCTACTAGCAATTTCTTTTAATTTTGTAAAGACAAAATTAAGAATAGGAATTTTACATTTAGGAGAACAATCCAAACCTAGGAAACAATAAAATATGTAAAAGAAAATATTTAGAAGTGTAGTAATTAAAAATATAAACTTTTTATTCAAGAAAGATTTTGAATAAAAAAACGATTTTTCCTAAAGTTATTAATTGTTTTACCGAAAGCTGATAATTTATATTGTTTAGCGTTGCTAACTGGAAGTTTCCTTTAGTTCCGCAATAACAAAATTAAGAAGTGGAAAATTATATTTGGGGAACCAACAAGCCCACGGAAAAATTTACACTTTTTTGAAAGTTCCAATAAAAGAAGATTTTTCCAGAAGTTTTTGAAAATAATTTAAAAAAATCAAAGTAAGTTAATTAGAAAATTCTACCGGGGCTCAAACAAATTATAATGAAAAGCAAAAATGACACATGTAAAGGAAAGTAATTAGAACTGCAATAATTAAGAATATAAAGTTTTGATTGATGAAAAATTTTGAAAAAAAAATCACTTAAAAGTATTAATTGCTGTACCGGAAGTTGTTAATTTAAAATGGTTACAAATGCTACTGGAAGCTTTTTTATTTCTGCAAAAGACAAAAGTAAGAAATGGAAAATAACATTTAGGAGAACTATCAAGCCTATGAGGAAATTGATACTTCTCTTAAGATTTCTAGTAAAAGACAATAGCTTGCAATAACTTTCAAAATTGAAGTGAGATAATTAAAGAACTATACCGAAAGTAATTTAAACTATAATGAAATGCAAAAAAAAGTATGTAAGGGTAAGCATTAGAAGTATATTAGGAGAATTAAGTTTTGGTTGAAGAAAAATTTTAAATAAACAATAAATTTTTCTTAAAAGTATTAATTGTTACCGCAAGTTGGTAATTTAAAATATTAATTTTGCAAAAAGCAAGCTATCAAATCTAAAAATATGCCACTTCTCTTGAGATTTCTGAGTAGGTAAAGGTAAATAGATAAAGATCACAAAGACATTGCATTTACAGAGTTTCACGGAACTTTCTAAAAATTTAGTTTGGGCAGACAGATTAAACTCTAATGTTATTGGCTCAAAATTTTTGGACCTTCCCTTTTTCGAACAAAGAACTAGAAAACAAAGATTTTAACCAATCCAGTCGTGTCAAGTAAAAGAAATAAGTCTAAAGCAAACCACCCCCTAAATTTACCCTTTCCCTATAACCTTCGTGTATAAAAGGGCCATTTCACCAGCATTTATTTATTCTTAGTCGTAAAGCTATCATAGCACTTCAAGTGTCGAGAACCTTCAGAAGTGTAAAAGTGTAAAAACTAAGTGTGTTCACAAAGTGAATGAGCAGTGTTTATTTGCAGTTTGTATATTCTCGTGAGCGTGATCTTTGTAGTGAGTACATTTTTCTTTACATTGTAACAACTTCGCATTTTTGAGACTGCTTAAACTGGTCGGTAACGAGATTCAATTTATTGAATGATAGTAAATGGCGTAATTATAAACTAAAAGTCGTATTTCTCATGGTCTAGACAGTCAAGAGTTATTAAATTACTTTCAAAAATATTTTGAATTATTCTGATACTTGACACTGGACCGATTTTGTGTTTGATATTAATACAATCTAAAAATATCATCTTGTTTTGTTCCGCTGATTTACCCGTCGTCCGGTCCTGTTTCATGTTCCATTTGATTACTTGTTTTAGCTCGGACGAGTAAAGTCAGCAAAAGAACGAATCAGTGCATTCCCTTTGTTGTTGATTTCTGCTAGTGGTCGCAGTTTTATCTAAGCTGACCAAACTCCGTGGCGAGTTAAGTCCAATCAAACTTTCCTTGTGTACGCTACAAATCTCTTTTTACATTTTTCAGCATTTGTCGCTGATCAAAATCGCCCCCAAGCAACAAATTCGGCCTTTCCCATGTTGTAGTTTTCAAAACTTATAATTACAGTACACTACAGATAGTAAGATCCTCTTTGGACTAGATCGCACATTATTTGGTCATTTGTAACAAACAGATCTAGTTTCGGTTTTCAATTTACGTTCGATTTAAATTTCTTGATTCTGAAAATGTCTATCAATTCTAGGCCAACTGTTTGGATTGGAAGAAATAAAAAATCGGTTCATTTGAATAAATTTCCTCATTTTTTTAAGTACTTAAATGATGTTGTTTTGTATCTGCAGAAGATCCGGACCCAGACCTCGACGCTGATATGATTGGCGACGGAAGTGGCTACAATTCCGACAAGGAGAACCATTCACCACCATCATCGATAGAGCGAAATCCCACAAAAAATGGCAGAAGATACGAACAGATAAGCAGCCAGTTCTTCAACAGTCAGTAAAACTGAACATCTCCGAACGAGATTTTACTGATTATCTGCTGAGTTACGTTAGGGAATATTCCGATCTTGTAAAATTCGGATATCCATATCAAAGTCGGCCTCATGCCAATAATGTGTGTTTTTGGAATGGTAAAGTGAGTGAAAAATTTGATGTGAATGCTAAAGAGTTTGTACCGGAAGCGTTGACTATTAGTGACGGTAGTAGTGACTCGAATAGTGACGAGGCAATGTTTTATCAAGATGAAAAAAGAAGATTCTATGTTAACACTCACGAGTTTGTACCGGAGGCGTCAACTACTAGTGACGGTAGTAGTGACTCGGACAGTGACGAGGTAATGTTTTATCTAAATGAAAAAGGAAGATTGTATGTTAACACACTCGAGTCTGTATCGGAGACGTCAACTATTAGTGACGGTAGTATTGACTCGGACAGTGACGAGGCAATGCTTTATCAAAATAAAAAAAGAAGATGCTATGTTAACACACACAAGTTTGTACCGGAGGCGTCAACTACTAGTGACGGTAGTAGTGACTCGGACAGTGACGAGGTAATGTTTTATCTAAATGAAAAAGGAAGATTGTATGTTAACACACTCGAGTCTGTATCGGAGACGTCAACTATTAGTGACGGTAGTAGTGACTCGGACAGTGACGAGTCAATATTTTATCAAAATGAAAAAGGAAGATTGTATGTGAACACACACGAGTTTGTATCGAAGACGTCAACTATTAGTGACGGTAGTAGTGACTCGGACAGTGACGAGGTAATGTTTTATCTAAATGAAAAAGGAAGATTGTATGTTAACACACTCGAGTCTGTATCAGAGACGTCAACTATTAGTGACGCTAGTAGTGACTCGGACAGTGACGAGGCAATGCTTTATCAAAATAAAAAAAGAAGATGCTATGTTAACACACACAAGTTTGTACCGGAGGCGTCAACTACTAGTGACGGTAGTAGTGACTCGGACAGTGACGAGGTAATGTTTTATCTAAATGAAAAAGGAAGATTGTATGTTAACACACTCGAGTCTGTATCGGAGACGTCAACTATTAGTGACGGTAGTAGTGACTTGGACAGTGACGAGTCAATATTTTATCAAAATGAAAAAGGAAGATTGTATGTTAACACACACGAGTTTGTATCGGAGACGTCAACTATTAGTGACGGTAGTAGTGACTCGGACAGTAACGAGGTAATGTTTTATCTAAATGAAAAAGGAAGATTGTATGTTAACACACTCGAGTCTGTATCGGAGACGTCAACTATTAGTGACGGTAGTAGTGACTCGGACAGTGACAAGGCAATGCTTTATCAAAATAAAAAAAGAAGATGCTATGTTAACACACACAAGTTTGTACCGGAGGCGTCAACTACAAGTGACGGTAGTAGTGACTCGGACAGTGACGAGGTAATGTTTTATCTAAATGAAAAAGGAAGATTGTATGTTAACACACTCAAGTCTGTATCGGAGACGTCAACTATTAGTGACGGTAGTAGTGACTCGGACAGTGACGAGGTAATGTTTTATCTAAATGAAAAAGGAAGATTGTATGTTAACACACTCGAGTCTGTATCGGAGACGTCAACTATTAGTGACGGTAGTAGTGACTCGGACAGTGACGAGTCAATATTTTATCAAAATGAAAAAGGAAGATTGTATGTTAACACACACGAGTTTGTATCGGAGACGTCAACTATTAGTGACGGTAGTAGTGACTCGGACAGTGACGAGGTAATGTTTTATCTAAATGAAAAAAGAAGATTGTATGTTAACACACTCAAGTCTGTATCGGAGACGTCAACTATTAGTGACGGTAGTAGTGACTCGGACAGTGACGAGGTAATGTTTTATCTAAATGAAAAAGGAAGATTGTATGTTAACACACTCGAGTCTGTATCGGAGACGTCAACTATTAGTGACGGTAGTAGTGCCTCGGACAGTGACGGGTCAACATATTATCAAAATGAAAAAGGAAGATTGTATGTTAACACACACGAGTTTGTATCGGAGACGTCAACTATTAGTGACGGTAGTAGTGACTCGTACAGTGACGAGGTAATGTTTTATCTAACTGAAAAAGGAAGATTGTATGTTAACACACTCGAGTCTGTATCGGAGACGTCAACTATTAGTGACGCTAGTAGTGACTCGGACAGTGACGAGGCAATGCTTTATCAAAATGAAAAAGGAAGATTGTATGTTAACACACACGAGTTTGTATCGGAGACGTCAACTATTAGTGACGGTAGTAGTGACTCGGACAGTGACGAGGTAATGTTTTATCTAAATGAAAAAGGTAGATTGTATGTTAACACACTCGAGTCTGTATCGGAGACGTCAACTATTAGTGACGCTAGTAGTGACTCGGACAGTGACGAGGCAATGCTTTATCAAAATAAAAAAAGAAGATCCTATGTTAACACACACAAGTTTGTACCGGAGGCGTCAACTACTAGTGACGGTAGTAGTGACTCGGACAGTGACGAGGTAATGTTTTATCTAAATGAAAAAGGAAGATTGTATGTTAACACACTCGAGTCTGTATCGGAGACGTCAACTACTAGTGACGGTAGTAGTGACTCGGACAGTGACGAGTCAATATTTTATCAAAATGAAAAAGGAAGATTGTATGTTAACACACACGAGTCTGTATCGGAGACGTCAACTATTAGTGACGGTAGTAGTGACTCGGACAATGACGAGGTAATGTTTTATCTAAATGAAAAAGGAAGATTGTATGTTAACACACTCGAGTCTGTATCGGAGACGTCAACTATTAGTGACGGTAGTAGTGACTCGGACAGTGACGAGGTAATGTTTTATCTAAATGAAAAAGGAAGATTGTATGTTAACACACTCGAGTCTGTATCGGAGACGTCAACTATTAGTGACGGTAGTAGTGACTCGGAGAGTGACAAGGCAATGCTTTATCAAAATAAAAAAAGAAGATGCTATGTTAACACACACAAGTTTGTACCGGAGGCGTCAACTACAAGTGACGGTAGTAGTGACTCGGACAGTGACGAGGTAATGTTTTATCTAAATGAAAAAGGAAGATTGTATGTTAACACACTCGAGTCTGTATCGGAGACGTCAACTACTAGTGACGGTAGTAGTGACTCGGACAGTGACGAGTCAATATTTTATCAAAATGAAAAAGGAAGATTGTATGTTAACACATACGAGTCTGTATCGGAGACGTCAACTATTAGTGACGGTAGTAGTGACTCGGACAGTGACGAGGTAATGTTTTTTCTAAATGAAAAAGGAAGATTGTATGTTAACACACTCGAGTCTGTATCGGAGACGTCAACTATTAGTGACGGTAGTAGTGACTCGGACAGTGACGAGGTAATGTTTTATCTAAATGAAAAAGGAAGATTGTATGTTAACACACTCGAGTCTGTATCGGAGACGTCAACTATTAGTGACGGTAGTAGTGACTCGGACAGTGACGAGGTAATGTTTTATCTAAAAGAAAGAGGAAGATTGTATGTTAACACACTCGAGTCTGTATCGGAGACGTCAACTATTAGTGACGCCAGTAGTGACTCGGACAGTGACGAGGCAATGCTTTATCAAAATAAAAAAAGAAGATGCTATGTTAACACACACAAGTTTGTACCGGAGGCGTCAACTACTAGTGACGGTAGTAGTGACTCGGACAGTGACGAGGTAATGTTTTATCTAAATGAAAAAGGAAGATTGTATGTTAACACACTCGAGTCTGTATCGGAGACGTCAACTACTAGTGACGGTAGTAGTGACTCGGACAGTGACGAGTCAATATTTTATCAAAATGAAAAAGGAAGATTGTATGTTAACACACACGAGTTTGTATCGGAGACGTCAACTATTAGTGACGGTAGTAGTGACTCGGACAGTGACGAGGTAATGTTTTATCTAAATAAAAAAGGAAGATTGTATGTTAACACACTCGAGTCTATATCAAAGACGTCCACTATTAGTGACGGTAGTAGTGACTCGGACAGTGACGAGTTAATATTTTATCAAAATGAAAAAGGAAGATTGTATGTTAACACACACTAGTTTATATCGGAGACGTCAACTATTAGTGACGGTAGTAGTGACTCGGACAGTGACGAGGTAATGTTTTATCTAAATGAAAAAGGAAGATTGTATGCTAACACACTCGAGTCTGTATCGGAGACGTCAACTATTAGTGACGGTAGTAGTGACTCGGACAGTGACAAGGCAATATTTTATCAAAATGAAAAAGGAAGATTGTATGTTAACACACTCGAGTCTGTATCGGAGACGTCAACTATTAGTGACGCTAGTAGTGACTCGGGCAGTGACGAGGCAATGCTTTATCAAAATAAAAAAAGAAGATGCTATGTTAACACACACAAGTTTGTACCGGAGGCGTCAACTACTAGTGACGGTAGTAGTGACTCGGACAGTGACGAGGTAATGTTTCATCTAAATGAAAAAGGAAGATTGTATGTTAACACACTCGAGTCTGTATCGGAGACGTCAACTATTAGTGACGGTAGTAGTGACTCGGACAGTGACAAGGCAATATTTTATCAAAATGAAAAAGGAAGATTGTATGTTAACACACTCGAGTCTGTATCGGAGACGTCAACTATTAGTGACGCTAGTAGTGACTCGGACAGTGACGAGGCAATGCCTTATCAAAATAAAAAAAGAAGATGCTATGTTAACACACACAAGTTTGTACCGGAGGCGTCAACTACTAGTGACGGTAGTAGTGACTCGGACAGTGACGAGGTAATGTTTTATCTAAATGAAAAAGGAAGATTGTATGTTAACACACTCGAGTCTGTATCGGAGACGTAAACTACTATTGACGGTAGTAGTGACTCGGACAGTGACGAGTCAATATTTTATCAAAATGAAAAAGGAAGATTGTATGTTAACACACACGAGTTTGTATCGGAGACGTCAACTATTAGTGACGGTAGTAGTGATTCGGAGAGTGACGAGGCAATGTTTTATCAAGATGAAAAAAGAAAATTTTATGTTAACACTCACGAGTTTGTACCGGAGGCGTCAACTACTAGTGACGGTAGTAGTGACTCGGACAGTGACGAGGTAATGATTTATCTAAATGAAAAAGGAAGATTGTATGTTAACACACTCGAGTCTGTATCGGAGACGTCAACTATTAGTGACGGTAGTAGTGACTCGGACAGTGACAAGGCAATGCTTTATCAAAATAAAAAAAGAAGATGCTATGATAACACACACAAGTTTGTACCGGAGGCGTCAACTACAAGTGACGCTAGTAGTGACTCGGACAGTGACGAGTTAATGTTTTATCTAAATGAAAAAGGAAGATTGTATGTTAACACACTCGAGTCTGTATCGGAGACGTCAACTATTAGTGACTGTAGTAGTGACTCGGACAGTGACGAGTCAATATTTTATCAAAATGAAAAAGGAAGATTGTATGTTAACACACACGAGTTTGTATCGTAGACGTCAACTATTAGTGACGGTAGTAGTGACTCGGACAGTGACGAGGTAATGTTTTATCTAAATAAAAAAAGAAGATTGTATGTTAACACACTCGAGTCTGTATCGGAGACGTCAAGTATTAGTGACGGTAGTAGTGACTCGGACAATGACGAGGAAATGCTTTATCAAAATATAAAAAGAAGATGCTATGTTAACACACACAAGTTTGTACCGGAGGCGTCAACAAATAGTGACGGTAGTAGTGACTCGGACAGTAACGAGGTAATGTTTTATCTAAATGAAAAAGGAAGATTGTATGTTAACACACTCGAGTCTGTATCGGAGACGTCAACTATTAGTGACGGTAGTAGTGACTCGGGCAGTGACGAGGTAATGTTTTATCTAAATGAAAAAGAAGATTGTATGTTAACACACTCGAGTCTGTATCGGAGACGTCAACTATTAGTGACGGTAGTAGTGACTCGGACAGTGACTAGTCAATATTTTATCAAAATGAAAAAGGAAGATTGTATGTTAACACACACGAGTTTGTATCGGAGACGACAACTATTAATGACGGTAGTAGTGACTCGGACAGTGACGAGGTAATGTTTTATCTAAATGAAAAAGGAAGATTGTATGTTAACACACTCGAGTCTGTATCGGAGACGTCAACTATTAGTGACGGTAGTAGTGACTCGGACAGTGACGAGTCAATATTTTATCAAAATGAAAAAGGAAGATTGTATGTTAACACACACGAGTTTGTATCGGAGACGTCAACTATTAGTGACGGTAGTAGTGACTCGGACAGTGACGAGGTAATGTTTTATCTAAATGAAAAAGGAAGATTGTATGTTAACACACTCGAGTCTGTATCGGAGACGTCAACTATTAGTGACGGTAGTAGTGACTCGGACAGTGACGATTCAATATTTTATCAAAATGAAAAAGGAAGATTGTATGTTAACACACACGAGTTTGTATCGGAGACGTCAACTATTAGTGACGGTAGTAGTGACTCGGACAGTGACGAGGTAATGTTTTATCTAAATGAAAAAGGAAGATTGTATGTTAACACACTCGAGTCTGTATCGGAGACGTCAACTATTAGTGACGGTAGTAGTGACTCGGACAGTAACGAGTTAATATTTTATCAAAATAAAAAAGGAAGATTGTATGGTAACACACACGAGTTTGTATCGGAGACGTCAACTATTAGTGACGGTAGTAGTGTCTCGGACAGTGACGAGGTAATGTTTTATCTAAATGAAAAGGGAAGATTGTATGTTAACACACTCGAGTCTGTATCGGAGACGTCAACTATTAGTGACGCAAGTAGTTACTTGGACAGTGACGAGGCAATGCTCTATCAAAATAAAAAAAGAAGATGCTATGTTAACACACACAAGTTTGTACCGGAGGCGTCAACTACTAGTGACGGTAGTAGTGACTCGGACAGTGACGAGTCAATATTTTATCAAAATGAAAAAGGAAGATTGTATGTTAACACACTCGAGTCTGTATCGGAGACATCAACTATTAGTGACGGTAGTAGTGACTCGGACAGTGACGAGGCAATGCTTTATCAAAATAAAAAAAGAAGATGCTATGATAACACACACAAGTTTGTACCGGAGGCGTCAACTACAAGTGACGCTAGTAGTGACTCGGACAGTGACGAGTTAATGTTTTATCTAAATGAAAAAGGAAGATTGTATGTTAACACACTCGAGTCTGTATCGGAGACGTCAACTATTAGTGACTGTAGTAGTGACTCGGACAGTGACGAGTCAATATTTTATCAAAATGAAAAAGGAAGATTGTATGTTAACACACACGAGTTTGTATCGGAGACGTCAACTATTAGTGACGGTAGTAGTGACTCGGACAGTGACGAGGTAATGTTTTATCTAAATAAAAAAAGAAGATTGTATGTTAACACACTCGAGTCTGTATCGGAGACGTCAAGTATTAGTGACGGTAGTAGTGACTCGGACAATGACGAGGAAATGCTTTATCAAAATATAAAAAGAAGATGCTATGTTAACACACACAAGTTTGTACCGGAGGCGTCAACAAATAGTGACGGTAGTAGTGACTCGGACAGTAACGAGGTAATGTTTTATCTAAATGAAAAAGGAAGATTGTATGTTAACACACTCGAGTCTGTATCGGAGACGTCAACTATTAGTGACGGTAGTAGTGACTCGGACAGTGACGAGGTAATGTTTTATCTAAATGAAAAAGAAGATTGTATGTTAACACACTCGAGTCTGTATCGGAGACGTCAACTATTAGTGACGGTAGTAGTGACTCGGACAGTGACTAGTCAATATTTTATCAAAATGAAAAAGGAAGATTGTATGTTAACACACACGAGTTTGTATCGGAGACGACAACTATTAGTGACGGTAGTAGTGACTCGGACAGTGACGAGGTAATGTTTTATCTAAATGAAAAAGGAAGATTGTATGTTAACACACTCGAGTCTGTATCGGAGACGTCAACTATTAGTGACGGTAGTAGTGACTCGGACAGTGACGAGTCAATATTTTATCAAAATGAAAAAGGAAGATTGTATGTTAACACACACGAGTTTGTATCGGAGACGTCAACTATTAGTGACGGTAGTAGTGACTCGGACAGTGACGAGGTAATGTTTTATCTAAATGAAAAAGGAAGATTGTATGTTAACACACTCGAGTCTGTATCGGAGACGTCAACTATTAGTGACGGTAGTAGTGACTCGGACAGTGACGATTCAATATTTTATCAAAATGAAAAAGGAAGATTGTATGTTAACACACACGAGTTTGTATCGGAGACGTCAACTATTAGTGACGGTAGTAGTGACTCGGACAGTGACGAGGTAATGTTTTATCTAAATGAAAAAGGAAGATTGTATGTTAACACACTCGAGTCTGTATCGGAGACGTCAACTATTAGTGACGGTAGTAGTGACTCGGACAGTAACGAGTTAATATTTTATCAAAATAAAAAAGGAAGATTGTATGGTAACACACACGAGTTTGTATCGGAGACGTCAACTATTAGTGACGGTAGTAGTGTCTCGGACAGTGACGAGGTAATGTTTTATCTAAATGAAAAGGGAAGATTGTATGTTAACACACTCGAGTCTGTATCGGAGACGTCAACTATTAGTGACGCAAGTAGTTACTTGGACAGTGACGAGGCAATGCTCTATCAAAATAAAAAAAGAAGATGCTATGTTAACACACACAAGTTTGTACCGGAGGCGTCAACTACTAGTGACGGTAGTAGTGACTCGGACAGTGACGAGTCAATATTTTATCAAAATGAAAAAGGAAGATTGTATGTTAACACACTCGAGTCTGTATCGGAGACATCAACTATTAGTGACGGTAGTAGTGACTCGGACAGTGACGAGGCAATGCTTTATCAAAATAAAAAAATAAGATGCTATGTTAACACACACAAGTTTGTACCGGAGGCGTCAGCTACTAGTGACGGTAGTAGTGACTCGGACAGTGACGAGGTAATGTTTTATCTAAATGAAAAAGGAAGATTGTATGTTAACACACTCGAGTTTGTATCGGAGAGGTCAACTATTAGTGACGGTAGTAGTGACTCGGACAGTGACGAGGTAATGTTTTATCTAAATGAAAAAGAAAGATTGTATGTTAACACACTCGAGTCTGTATCGGAGACGTCAACTTTTAGTGACGGTAGTAGTGACTCGGACAGTGACAAGGCAATGCTTTATCAAAATAAAAAAAGAAGATGCTATGTTAACACACACAAGTTTGTACCGGAGGCGTCAACTACAAGTGACGGTAGTAGTGACTCGGACAATGACGAGGTAATGTTTTATCTAAATGAAAAAGGAAGATTGTATGTTAACACACTCAAGTCTGTATCGGAGACGTCAACTATTAGTGACGGTAGTAGTGACTCGGACAGTGACGAGGTAATGTTTTATCTAAATGAAAAAGGAAGATTGTATGTTAACACACTCGAGTCTGTATCGAAGACGTCAACTATTAGTGACGGTAGTAGTGACTCGGACAGTGACGAGGTAATGTTTTATCTAAATGAAAAAGGAAGATTGTATGTTAACACACTCGAGTCTGTATCGGAGACGTCAACTATTAGTGACGGTAGTAGTGACTCGGACAGTGACGAGGTAATGTTTTATCTAAATGAAAAAGGAAGATTGTATGTTAACACACTCGAGTCTGTATCGGAGACGTCAACTTTTAGTGACGGTAGTAGTGACTCGGACAGTGACAAGGCAATGCTTTATCAAAATAAAAAAAGAAGATGCTATGTTAACACACACAAGTTTGTACCGGAGGCGTCAACTACTAGTGACGGTAGTAGTGACTCGGACAGTGACGAGGTAATGTTTTATCTAAATGAAAAAGGAAGATTGTATGTTAACACACTCGAGTCTGTATCGGAGACGTCAACTATTAGTGACGGTAGTATTGACTCGGACAGTGACGAGGCAATGCTTTATCAAAATAAAAAAAGAAGATGCTATGTTAACACACACAAGTTTGTACCGGAGACGTCAACTACTAGTGACGGTAGTAGTGACTCGGACAGTGACGAGGTAATGTTTTATCTAAATGAAAAAGGAAGATTGTATGTTAACACACTCGAGTCTGTATCGGAGACGTCAACTATTAGTGACGGTAGTAGTGACTCGGACAGTGACGAGGCAATGCTTTATCAAAATAAAAAAAGAAGATGCTATGTTAACACACACAAGTTTGTACCGGAGGCGTCAACTACTAGTGACGGTAGTAGTGACTCGGACAGTGACGAGGTAATGTTTTATCTAAATGAAAAAGGAAGATTGTATGTTAACACACTCGAGTCTGTATCGGAGACGTCAACTACTAGTGACGGTAGTAGTGACTCGGACAGTGACGAGTCAATATTTTATCAAAATGAAAAAGGAAGATTGTATGTTAACACACACGAGTTTGTATCGGAGACGTCAACTATTAGTGACGGTAGTAGTGACTCGGACAGTGACGAGGTAATGTTTTATCTAAATAAAAAAGGAAGATTGTATGTTAACACACTCGAGTCTATATCAAAGACGTCCACTATTAGTGACGGTAGTAGTGACTCGGACAGTGACGAGTTAATATTTTATCAAAATGAAAAAGGAAGATTGTATGTTAACACACACTAGTTTATATCGGAGACGTCAACTATTAGTGACGGTAGTAGTGACTCGGACAGTGACGAGGTAATGTTTTATCTAAATGAAAAAGGAAGATTGTATGTTAACACACTCGAGTCTGTATCGGAGACGTCAACTATTAGTGACGGTAGTAGTGACTCGGACAGTGACAAGGCAATATTTTATCAAAATGAAAAAGGAAGATTGTATGTTAACACACTCGAGTCTGTATCGGAGACGTCAACTATTAGTGACGCTAGTAGTGACTCGGACAGTGACGAGGCAATGCTTTATCAAAATAAAAAAAGAAGATGCTATGTTAACACACACAAGTTTGTACCGGAGGCGTCAACTACTAGTGACGGTAGTAGTGACTCGGACAGTGACGAGGTAATGTTTTATCTAAATGAAAAAGGAAGATTGTATGTTAACACACTCGAGTCTGTATCGGAGACGTCAACTATTAGTGACGGTAGTAGTGACTCGGACAGTGACAAGGCAATATTTTATCAAAATGAAAAAGGAAGATTGTATGTTAACACACTCGAGTCTGTATCGGAGACGTCAACTATTAGTGACGCTAGTAGTGACTCGGACAGTGACGAGGCAATGCCTTATCAAAATAAAAAAAGAAGATGCTATGTTAACACACACAAGTTTGTACCGGAGGCGTCAACTACTAGTGACGGTAGTAGTGACTCGGACAGTGACGAGGTAATGTTTTATCTAAATGAAAAAGGAAGATTGTATGTTAACACACTCGAGTCTGTATCGGAGACGTAAACTACTATTGACGGTAGTAGTGACTCGGACAGTGACGAGTCAATATTTTATCAAAATGAAAAAGGAAGATTGTATGTTAACACACACGAGTTTGTATCGGAGACGTCAACTATTAGTGACGGTAGTAGTGATTCGGAGAGTGACGAGGCAATGTTTTATCAAGATGAAAAAAGAAAATTTTATGTTAACACTCACGAGTTTGTACCGGAGGCGTCAACTACTAGTGACGGTAGTAGTGACTCGGACAGTGACGAGGTAATGATTTATCTAAATGAAAAAGGAAGATTGTATGTTAACACACTCGAGTCTGTATCGGAGACGTCAACTATTAGTGACGGTAGTAGTGACTCGGACAGTGACAAGGCAATGCTTTATCAAAATAAAAAAAGAAGATGCTATGATAACACACACAAGTTTGTACCGGAGGCGTCAACTACAAGTGACGCTAGTAGTGACTCGGACAGTGACGAGTTAATGTTTTATCTAAATGAAAAAGGAAGATTGTATGTTAACACACTCGAGTCTGTATCGGAGACGTCAACTATTAGTGACGGTAGTAGTGACTCGGACAGTGACGAGTCAATATTTTATCAAAATGAAAAAGGAAGATTGTATGTTAACACACACGAGTTTGTATCGGAGACGTCAACTATTAGTGACGGTAGTAGTGACTCGGACAGTGACGAGGTAATGTTTTATCTAAATAAAAAAAGAAGATTGTATGTTAACACACTCGAGTCTGTATCGGAGACGTCAAGTATTAGTGACGGTAGTAGTGACTCGGACAATGACGAGGAAATGCTTTATCAAAATATAAAAAGAAGATGCTATGTTAACACACACAAGTTTGTACCGGAGGCGTCAACAAATAGTGACGGTAGTAGTGACTCGGACAGTAACGAGGTAGTGTTTTATCTAAATGAAAAAGGAAGATTGTATGTTAACACACTCGAGTCTGTATCGGAGACGTCAACTATTAGTGACGGTAGTAGTGACTCGGACAGTGACGAGGTAATGTTTTATCTAAATGAAAAAGAAGATTGTATGTTAACACACTCGAGTCTGTATCGGAGACGTCAACTATTAGTGACGGTAGTAGTGACTCGGACAGTGACTAGTCAATATTTTATCAAAATGAAAAAGGAAGATTGTATGTTAACACACACGAGTTTGTATCGGAGACGACAACTATTAGTGACGGTAGTAGTGACTCGGACAGTGACGAGGTAATGTTTTATCTAAATGAAAAAGGAAGATTGTATGTTAACACACTCGAGTCTGTATCGGAGACGTCAACTATTAGTGACGGTAGTAGTGACTCGGACAGTGACGAGTCAATATTTTATCAAAATGAAAAAGGAAGATTGTATGTTAACACACACGAGTTTGTATCGGAGACGTCAACTATTAGTGACGGTAGTAGTGACTCGGACAGTGACGAGGTAATGTTTTATCTAAATGAAAAAGGAAGATTGTATGTTAACACACTCGAGTCTGTATCGGAGACGTCAACTATTAGTGACGGTAGTAGTGACTCGGACAGTGACGAGTCAATATTTTATCAAAATGAAAAAGGAAGATTGTATGTTAACACACACGAGTTTGTATCGGAGACGTCAACTATTAGTGACGGTAGTAGTGACTCGGACAGTGACGAGGTAATGTTTTATCTAAATGAAAAAGGAAGATTGTATGTTAACACACTCGAGTCTGTATCGGAGACGTCAACTATTAGTGACGGTAGTAGTGACTCGGACAGTGACGATTCAATATTTTATCAAAATGAAAAAGGAAGATTGTATGTTAACACACACGAGTTTGTATCGGAGACGTCAACTATTAGTGACGGTAGTAGTGACTCGGACAGTGACGAGGTAATGTTTTATCTAAATGAAAAAGGAAGATTGTATGTTAACACACTCGAGTCTGTATCGGAGACGTCAACTATTAGTGACGGTAGTAGTGACTCGGACAGTAACGAGTTAATATTTTATCAAAATAAAAAAGGAAGATTGTATGGTAACACACACGAGTTTGTATCGGAGACGTCAACTATTAGTGACGGTAGTAGTGTCTCGGACAGTGACGAGGTAATGTTTTATCTAAATGAAAAGGGAAGATTGTATGTTAACACACTCGAGTCTGTATCGGAGACGTCAACTATTAGTGACGCAAGTAGTTACTTGGACAGTGACGAGGCAATGCTCTATCAAAATAAAAAAAGAAGATGCTATGTTAACACACACAAGTTTGTACCGGAGGCGTCAACTACTAGTGACGGTAGTAGTGACTCGGACATTGACGAGTCAATATTTTATCAAAATGAAAAAGGAAGATTGTATGTTAACACACTCGAGTCTGTATCGGAGACATCAACTATTAGTGACGGTAGTAGTGACTCGGACAGTGACGAGGCAATGCTTTATCAAAATAAAAAAAGAAGATGCTATGATAACACACACAAGTTTGTACCGGAGGCGTCAACTACAAGTGACGCTAGTAGTGACTCGGACAGTGACGAGTTAATGTTTTATCTAAATGAAAAAGGAAGATTGTATGTTAACACACTCGAGTCTGTATCGGAGACGTCAACTATTAGTGACTGTAGTAGTGACTCGGACAGTGACGAGTCAATATTTTATCAAAATGAAAAAGGAAGATTGTATGTTAACACACACGAGTTTGTATCGGAGACGTCAACTATTAGTGACGGTAGTAGTGACTCGGACAGTGACGAGGTAATGTTTTATCTAAATAAAAAAAGAAGATTGTATGTTAACACACTCGAGTCTGTATCGGAGACGTCAAGTATTAGTGACGGTAGTAGTGACTCGGACAATGACGAGGAAATGCTTTATCAAAATATAAAAAGAAGATGCTATGTTAACACACACAAGTTTGTACCGGAGGCGTCAACAAATAGTGACGGTAGTAGTGACTCGGACAGTAACGAGGTAATGTTTTATCTAAATGAAAAAGGAAGATTGTATGTTAACACACTCGAGTCTGTATCGGAGACGTCAACTATTAGTGACGGTAGTAGTGACTCGGACAGTGACGAGGTAATGTTTTATCTAAATGAAAAAGAAGATTGTATGTTAACACACTCGAGTCTGTATCGGAGACGTCAACTATTAGTGACGGTAGTAGTGACTCGGACAGTGACTAGTCAATATTTTATCAAAATGAAAAAGGAAGATTGTATGTTAACACACACGAGTTTGTATCGGAGACGACAACTATTAGTGACGGTAGTAGTGACTCGGACAGTGACGAGGTAATGTTTTATCAAAATGAAAAAGGAAGATTGTATGTTAACACACTCGAGTCTGTATCGGAGACGTCAACTATTAGTGACGGTAGTAGTGACTCGGACAGTGACGAGTCAATATTTTATCAAAATGAAAAAGGAAGATTGTATGTTAACACACACGAGTTTGTATCGGAGACGTCAACTATTAGTGACGGTAGTAGTGACTCGGACAGTGACGAGGTAATGTTTTATCAAAATGAAAAAGGAAGATTGTATGTTAACACACTCGAGTCTGTATCGGAGACGTCAACTATTAGTGACGGTAGTAGTGACTCGGACAGTGACGATTCAATATTTTATCAAAATGAAAAAGGAAGATTGTATGTTAACACACACGAGTTTGTATCGGAGACGTCAACTATTAGTGACGGTAGTAGTGACTCGGACAGTGACGAGGTAATGTTTTATCTAAATGAAAAAGGAAGATTGTATGTTAACACACTCGAGTCTGTATCGGAGACGTCAACTATTAGTGACGGTAGTAGTGACTCGGACAGTAACGAGTTAATGTTTTATCAAAATAAAAAAGGAAGATTGTATGGTAACACACACGAGTTTGTATCGGAGACGTCAACTATTAGTGACGGTAGTAGTGACTCGGACAGTGACGAGGTAATGTTTTATCTAAATGAAAAGGGAAGATTGTATGTTAACACACTCGAGTCTGTATCGGAGACGTCAACTATTAGTGACGCAAGTAGTTACTTGGACAGTGACGAGGCAATGCTCTATCAAAATAAAAAAAGAAGATGCTATGTTAACACACACAAGTTTGTACCGGAGGCGTCAACTACTAGTGACGGTAGTAGTGACTCGGACAGTGACGAGTCAATATTTTATCAAAATGAAAAAGGAAGATTGTATGTTAACACACTCGAGTCTGTATCGGAGACATCAACTATTAGTGACGGTAGTAGTGACTCGGACAGTGACGAGGCAATGCTTTATCAAAATAAAAAAATAAGATGCTATGTTAACACACACAAGTTTGTACCGGAGGCGTCAGCTACTAGTGACGGTAGTAGTGACTCGGACAGTGACGAGGTAATGTTTTATCTAAATGAAAAAGGAAGATTGTATGTTAACACACTCGAGTTTGTATCGGAGAGGTCAACTATTAGTGACGGTAGTAGTGACTCGGACAGTGACGAGGTAATGTTTTATCTAAATGAAAAAGAAAGATTGTATGTTAACACACTCGAGTCTGTATCGGAGACGTCAACTTTTAGTGACGGTAGTAGTGACTCGGACAGTGACAAGGCAATGCTTTATCAAAATAAAAAAAGAAGATGCTATGTTAACACACACAAGTTTGTACCGGAGGCGTCAACTACAAGTGACGGTAGTAGTGACTCGGACAATGACGAGGTAATGTTTTATCTAAATGAAAAAGTAAGATTGTATGTTAACACACTCAAGTCTGTATCGGAGACGTCAACTATTAGTGACGGTAGTAGTGACTCGGACAGTGACGAGGTAATGTTTTATCTAAATGAAAAAGGAAGATTGTATGTTAACACACTCGAGTCTGTATCGAAGACGTCAACTATTAGTGACGGTAGTAGTGACTCGGACAGTGACGAGGTAATGTTTTATCTAAATGAAAAAGGAAGATTGTATGTTAACACACTCGAGTCTGTATCGGAGACGTCAACTATTAGTGACGGTAGTAGTGACTCGGACAGTGACGAGGTAATGTTTTATCTAAATGAAAAAGGAAGATTGTATGTTAACACACTCGAGTCTGTATCGGAGACGTCAACTTTTAGTGACGGTAGTAGTGACTCGGACAGTGACAAGGCAATGCTTTATCAAAATAAAAAAAGAAGATGCTATGTTAACACACACAAGTTTGTACCGGAGGCGTCAACTATTAGTGACGGTAGTAGTGACTCGGACAGTGACGAGGTAATGTTTTATCTAAATGAAAAAGGAAGATTGTATGTTAACACACTCGAGTCTGTATCGGAGACGTCAACTATTAGTGACGGTAGTATTGACTCGGACAGTGACGAGGCAATGCTTTATCAAAATAAAAAAAGAAGATGCTATGTTAACACACACAAGTTTGTACCGGAGGCGTCAACTACTAGTGACGGTAGTAGTGACTCGGACAGTGACGAGGTAATGTTTTATCTAAATGAAAAAGGAAGATTGTATGTTAACACACTCGAGTCTGTATCGGAGACGTCAACTATTAGTGACGGTAGTAGTGACTCGGACAGTGACGAGGCAATGCTTTATCAAAATAAAAAAAGAAGATGCTATGTTAACACACACAAGTTTGTACCGGAGGCGTCAACTACTAGTGACGGTAGTAGTGACTCGGACAGTGACGAGGTAATGTTTTATCTAAATGAAAAAGGAAGATTGTATGTTAACACACTCGAGTCTGTATCGGAGACGTCAACTACTAGTGACGGTAGTAGTGACTCGGACAGTGACGAGTCAATATTTTATCAAAATGAAAAAGGAAGATTGTATGTTAACACACACGAGTTTGTATCGGAGACGTCAACTATTAGTGACGGTAGTAGTGACTCGGACAGTGACGAGGTAATGTTTTATCTAAATAAAAAAGGAAGATTGTATGTTAACACACTCGAGTCTATATCAAAGACGTCCACTATTAGTGACGGTAGTAGTGACTCGGACAGTGACGAGTTAATATTTTATCAAAATGAAAAAGGAAGATTGTATGTTAACACACACTAGTTTATATCGGAGACGTCAACTATTAGTGACGGTAGTAGTGACTCGGACAGTGACGAGGTAATGTTTTATCTAAATGAAAAAGGAAGATTGTATGCTAACACACTCGAGTCTGTATCGGAGACGTCAACTATTAGTGACGGTAGTAGTGACTCGGACAGTGACAAGGCAATATTTTATCAAAATGAAAAAGGAAGATTGTATGTTAACACACTCGAGTCTGTATCGGAGACGTCAACTATTAGTGACGCTAGTAGTGACTCGGACAGTGACGAGGCAATGCTTTATCAAAATAAAAAAAGAAGATGCTATGTTAACACACACAAGTTTGTACCGGAGGCGTCAACTACTAGTGACGGTAGTAGTGACTCGGACAGTGACGAGGTAATGTTTTATCTAAATGAAAAAGGAAGATTGTATGTTAACACACTCGAGTCTGTATCGGAGACGTCAACTATTAGTGACGGTAGTAGTGACTCGGACAGTGACAAGGCAATATTTTATCAAAATGAAAAAGGAAGATTGTATGTTAACACACTCGAGTCTGTATCGGAGACGTCAACTATTAGTGACGCTAGTAGTGACTCGGACAGTGACGAGGCAATGCCTTATCAAAATAAAAA